>JANVCJ010074858.1:0-12014 GCA_026413505.1 Epizoanthus ramosus
ATATTTGAGCATTTTGTGTGATCGACTTGTAATAATTTCTGTGTTTATTTCGCTTCTGTTTGTGTAGTTGAGTAAAACAGCTTCGTATGGTAGTAGAGGTAAGCCTGGTTGATTGTAATATTTTAGTTCGTATGTTGTATTCCCGACCAGATATTAGAAAACGATTCTCCCGTTAAAAGTGTTGACTGTCGCTCGCGCCTCAACCGCCATTTCATTTGCATGTAATGGAATCGGATCTTGTACAAATATATGTTCGTTAGAGGCATTTTGATTTTATAATTATATACTTTCGAGATTTGATTTGACCTTTTCTAGTTATTTTATAATAAAGAAACTATCTTGATTTCCTGCGTATAATCATTAATATGGCCTATAAATGATAGAGGAAATTTCCAAATATCTGGCCCAGCTAGTAGCTGACTGCTATGTCACCGCTCTGCTCAAGGTTTTTGAAAAATATTCTTACTAATATTCTTAAAATATTCTTACTTATTCCTCCTCGAACGAGTAATACGTTTTCGAATATGTGTATATATTGTTCAAGAACCTGGATCATCAAGAACAGTACTAGTGAACCACCAGGCAGGAGAAGAACGCCGAATGAATGAAATATGGCCTGATCATTTTAACTAGTTTTATGACCGCTTGACCTGCTACGCTGCCAGTGTCACGGCACGGTCAGTCCAACGTCCAACACTCGACGGTCGATGAACTTCGATGCAATCTCAGTTCATAACAACATTGATTTTTATTGCTCAGTAGTAAACTGTACTGACAGCTTTAAAGTTACCAAAGTGCACTGTCATGTCAAATGATAATGTACGTTCTTTAATATATTATTATATATATTTTTTTCTTAGTTTCTCAGGAATCCTGGACGATGGCATCAAGCATTCACTGTGATTCAGTCTACTCTATTTTCGACCTCCAGCAATATTAAAATGTTGTCTTCAGTATCGAGTATCAAATCATACGACCCTCTGTTTTGTTGGCTTTCAAAGTGACTGTTTGAGCTGTAAATGTGAATATTTCTTCTACATGTGTGTACACATACTTCTTTCTGTCTGACCGAAAACATTTCTGGATATTTCATTATTTGTCGCGTTTATCATTTTAGATCTAAGACACCGTGTTGGTTTCTGTAAGAAATATAGAATCTCCACACGGACTACTGGAACTGGTGTTCATATATGAAATAATGATGCATTAATTGTAATCCATTTTGCTCAGTTTTGATTTTGGCTGTATTTTCAGTATATCTATATATAATTTTAAAATAATAATGTTATATTAACTGATTTTAAAACCAACATTTCGGCACTGAACATCATCTTGTAATCTCAAATGCCCTTATAAATATGTAGTTATTTTAGTAGCGTACTGGTTCCTAATGTTGGTTTGGATTTCAAGCTTGAGTGTTTCAAAATTTAAAATTCTGAGAACATTTCTTACTCTAAATCAGCTAAATGCAAAGCGATTCGATTATCAAATGCAACTATGAGTACCGGAACCGTTAACTCCCAACTCAACTCCTCAAGTGAAAAGTTGATTTCGATGTTCGTATATTTACACGATTTCTGTAAGTTCCATCATAAAACTTAAGTTTGTCTCGACGATATGATCCTCTTTTGCCAAAATTAATCAAACTAGGGGCAAAAATAAAGACGAAGTATTTCCCGTCATGTTGCTCGTTCAACGGTCATTGGATTAATGCGCAGTGCGCCATTTTATTTTCGTGATCTGCGCATATGCTGAGCCCGCGTCTAGGATTCACTTCCAGCGGCTTCATTTTCGCTGTAACAGCCGTGTCAGGGCCAGATCGACTGTTTATCCAAAAAATAAACCTGTTTCCAAAATGTTGCCAGGCCAATGACACATTCAGTTGTCGCTCAACCTCTGTGGAGTGAACATCTCTGTCACAACTCCACAACATGTGTTGCTCTGCTTGAGTGTGCCCGGATAAATTATTCTAAAGCACAAAATTCAATCAAGACTTGTATCATGCTCTCAAGTACACTGTTACCACTTTTGGAAATCATTACTAAGATACATGTATTAGCTTCCTTCTCTCTTGCTTGTCGACAGCCTATGCAATTTGAATTTCAAATTTTGAGATGCAGGGTGAGAAAGGGGGAGGCTAGGGCTATCCCTTTTATCATTTATACTGTCTGGAACTTCTTGTTGAAGATTTCTGTTAGTGTTCTCACTAGTTTCCATTCCTAACTGATCCTTGTTTTCATGCTGTTAAGTTTCTGACTTGTTTGTGTTCTTTTTCTATGAAGCCTCTTGTTATTGCAAGACCCCTCTATTAAGTGGCCATCAAGGTATTCCTCACTTAATACAGGATTGTATGTAGTTAGAGTCCCTAATTTTGAAACGAAATTATTAACCAGCAAATATATAAATTATTTTCACATTCACATTGTCTACAGAATGCAAACTTGGGGTTTTCATTTTGTATTTATAAAGACTATGAGAGACAGATGGTCAGTAATAGGTGCATAATGATTACGGTGCAGGTTATTGTGTCCTATACTTCAGTCTTTTGTTCTCAGTTTTTGCAATTAAAGTTGTCATCCAGTCATGCATGCCCCCAGCCCAATACTCAAACCCCCTATTGTAGTTACATAATCATGTTGGCCCATTCTCTAATAGATTAGACTACATGTGATGTACATGTATGCTGGTAATCAGAAGTTGATCTTCCACTAGTACTCTCCACTTGCATTTATAATCAGCCATTGTCTGTTTTGATGTCCCCAGTTAGGATAGCAGGGACTTGATGTTAAAAGCAGCTTTATGGCAGGCATTTGGGTAACTAGTTATAAAGGTCTACGATTTATCTGAAAACTGTTGTGCTTGACTATGCTACATTATTGTGTGATGACAAATCTTCACATGGGTAGAACATTTGTCCATGGTTTTCATCCACTGTGGTTTTGGCGCAGTTGAATGTGTGCATATTCAGGTTCTGTCCAAGCCATAGTTGGACATCTTGTGGCTGTTGTATCTGATATGTAACTACTTATGTAGGTACTTTAGGGGGTACCGATCCAGGATGGGTGCTGCAAAGAAAGCAATCAATATATGTGATGCATAAATTGCAACCATCCCACAACACCACACTAAATTCACTTGAGTTTGGTGCAGTGAAAGTACGATGTTTAAACTAGGCCTACATTTTGTCCTCAAAATGTTATTATTTTGATAGGTGTTCTGGCCCTGTCATCCATTGTGTATTCCCAACTAGGACACAAGGACAAGAGTGCTGGATGTGTTTCACGGCTTTTGACTTTGAGTGACCAGGCTTGTATGGACAGGTCACTGCCTAATGAAATACTGTATGGCAGAGCTGGGTACCTGTATGCACTGTTATATGTTCAGGCACACTTGGGAACAGAGAAAATCAACCCAGCAGTGGTAGACAGGGTAGGTTTGTCCGGAGAGTTCACGGTCTTTAATGAAGCCACTGTACCATATATACCCTTACATAGGTTGCACCCCAAATTTTGAGAAAATTGTTTTGGGATAAAGATGTTTGCCTCAAAATGAAGTACATGTCAGTGAAATATCAGGGCGAGTTTGATCGAGCATTGGTTTGTATTTTGGAGTACTTAATTATAGCCTTCAATATCTGAAATTATAGCTAAAATATCAATGGTAAGTTTTTCTGTGATTGACTGAAATCATTTTCAGAGATGATAAGCGTTGTTAGTTGTTACATGTTCAGTCGCACTTGTTCAGTTGATTCCCAAAACAATTAAATGTATTATGTCAGATTAAGGCAAAGTGCCTGTTCTTTCATCCTTCTTCTGATTTTACATATTAGACATGTTCTTGTGGATAAATATGTTTTGGAGAACATTGGTACTTGAGATACTACAAGTCCCCACATATCTCTCTGTAAGTGTGTTTTATTGTCTTGGTACTACCAGTAACATCCTACTGATCTGGTGTCCAGGTATGTCAAGCCATATTGTCTGCTGGTACAAGTTTGTCACATCAGGAGCGCAGCAAGTCCCCATTAATGTACACATGGCATGAGAAGCACTACGTGGGTGCTGCACATGGGATGGTTGGTATCATCTATATGCTCCTGCAGGTTAGTAGACTTCAGAACAAGAATAGGGAAAGTTTGATATTCCACTAGAGGTTATTGTGGCATGGAGTTACTACATGACTTAATTGTTTCGTGACAAAACTACTTCCTGTCCAAAGCCTGCATAAACTAAATTCTGGGGCTCTCACACCTATGGTACTCAAACTTTCGTCTTCTTCATGAATGAGTTTGAGAATAAATTGTCAAATGTTCTCAATAATTATTAAGAAGTGAGATCTCCCATCATATATACTCAGAGGACTTACATGACTGTATGATCAGGGGTATATTGGTACATGTATATATTTCTATTTCCCTTGATTAACTGTATTAGGGTGCAGGATTCCTTGTCTAACCCCCTAGGGTTGTAAATCTTGTACACTTTTATTTCTTCTTTTCTTTTTGTAAACTAGTGACATGTTGAAATAAAACAACCATTGATTAGAACTGTTTCAAACTGCACAGAAATAACATAATGGGAGTATTTTGAACTTTAGTGTTGCCTATTAACTTATTAGACATATTTATATGTCTCATTGATGAATTGTAATACAACATGTTAACACTTGTGAAGCATTAAATAATTTTTAAAATAGACTTATTCTCCATAAAATGTTATATCTAAGTGTCAAGGTAAAAGTTTGATAAAGGGTTTAAAAACAAACGTTTTCATATGACATGTACATCTTCAGACACCCACTCAGTGAGGCAGTACTACATGTACAAGACAAAAATCTGTAGCTACAAGGCGCTTTCAGTATAATATATGTATCATGTAGCTATCTGTAGATACAAGGGGCTTTCAGTATGATATATATAATTATATCTAGTGTCTGAGTGGGTGTCTGCCTCAACATGTACATGTTGTACGGAAGGGTTTGTTTTCAAACCCTTTGTCAAACTTTTACCTTGGCATTTAGATATTAAATAATTTATTATTAAAATTGAAATGAATGCTACAATGTACGTTAGTGACTGAAACATAAACCCCAACATCATTCACAATCTCTTATTTGCTCTGACTAACAAAAGGGCTAGCACTTGATAATTATATATATTGTACTGAAAGCCCCTTGTTGCTACAGATTTTTGTCTTGCATGTAGTATCTGCTTCACTGAGTGGGTGTCTGCCTCAACAAGTGGGTGTCTGTCTCACTGAGTGGGTATCTGGCTCACTGAGTGGGTGTGTACCTCACTGAGTGTCTACCTTACTGAGTGGATGTCTACCTCACTGAGTGGATGTCTACCTCACTGAGCGGGTGTCTACCTCACTGAGTGGATGTCTACCTCACCGAGTGGGTGTCTACCTCACTGAGTGGATGTCTACCTCACCGAGTGGGTGTCGATCTCACCGAGTGGGTGTTGACCTCACTGAGTGGGTGTCTACCTCACTGAGTGGGTGTCTACCTCACTGAGTGGGTGTCTACCTCACTGAGTGGATGTCTACCTCACTGAGTGGGTGTCTACCTCACTGAGTGGGTGTCTACCTCACTGAGTGGGAGTCTACCTCACTGAGTGGGAGTCTACCTCACCGAGCGGGCGTCTACCTAACTGAGTCGATGTCTACCTCACTGAGTGGGTGTCTACCTCACTGAGTGGGTGTCGACCTCACTGAGTGGGTGTCGACCTCACTGAGCGGGTGTCTACCTCACTGAGTGGGTGTCTACCTCACTGAGTGGGTGTCTACCTCACTGAGTGGGTGTCTACCTCACTGAGCAGGTGTCTACCTCACTAAGTGGGTGTTTACCTCACTGAGTGGGTGTCTACCTCACTGAGTGGGTGTCTACCTCACTGAGCGGGTGTCTACCTCACTGAGTGGGTGTTGACCTCATTGAGTGGGTGTCGACCTCACTGAGTGGATGTCTACCTCACTGAGTGGGTGTTGAGATGTTCATTCTTGTGTTGTTTCCAGGCTTCTTCATCTCCCTCAGTACAGTCAGAACTCAAATCTGTCCAAGGCTGTGTGGACTATATCCTCTCACTGCAGTTTTCCTCGGGGAACCTCCCATCATCCCTTGAAAGTGGTTCAGACAAACTTCTCCACTGGTGTCATGGTGCCCCTGGAGCTATTCATCTTATGGCTAAAGCATACAGGGTAACTAATCCGTTTAGTTCTGTTTTGTGTTTAAAATTATTTTTGTAACTCAAAACTTTATATTATACGCCTGACCAATAATTAGTGTGTGTTATTATAATTAGTCATAATTGACATATTACATAGTTTGTAATGTGTAATTAATAGATGTTGCTGTTATTGTTGCTATTACTGATACTGTTACTGTTGCTGATACTATTACTGTTGCTGTTACTGTTGCTGTTGCTGTTACTATTGCTGTTACTGTTGCTGATACTGTTAATGTTACTGTTGCTGATACTGTTACTGTTACTGTTACTATTGCTGTTACTGTTGCTGTTACTATTGCTGTTACTGTTGCTGATACTGTTACTGTTGCTGTTGCTGTTACTGTTACTATTGCTGTTACTATTGCTGTTACTGTTGCTGCACGATACTGTTGCTGTTACTGTTGCTGATACTGTTACAGACTGTTACTATTGCTGTTACTGTTGCTGTTACTGTTGCTGATACTGTTAATGTCACTATTGCTGATACTGTTACTATTGCTGTTACTGTTGCTGTTACTGTTGCTGCATGATACTGTTGCTGTTACTGTTACTGTTACTGTTGCTGTTGTTGTTAATGTTACTGTTACTGTTGCTGATACTGTTGCTGCTGCTGCTGTTACCAACCAAAGTTTCTTTATGACATCTGACGAGCTGCTGTGTTGCGAACCAAGGTTGCTTTAGATTCGAGCAACAGCATACACCTACACTGTTACACTGAACTATGTATCGAATCTAATTAATAAAAGTATTGTATTGTATTGTATTGTATATATAATATTTTTGCTGAATATTTACTAATGTGCAGCTGGTATTAATGGCTTCATGGTTCTCTTAGGTATTCAAAGACACTAAATACCTGGATGCAGCTGTGAAGTGTGGCGAGGTCATTTGGCAGAAAGGACTGTTGAAGAAAGGTTATGGCCTTTGCCATGGAGTTGCAGGAAATGCTTATGCATTTCTGTGCTTGTACAAACAGACAAATCTTCCAAAGTACCTTTACCGTGCAATCAAGGTTGGTGCTGAGATGGGTCTGATGGCATCGCTATATAAGAATTTTATTATTATTATTATGACATTAGTACAACTCCTTATATTATTCTTTACTGCAACATCAGTTGAGTTGTGATTTATGTAAATGGTCCAATAAATGTTTGTATCTAACTGAATAAATGCTTCCACCCCCACCCCCACCTCCCCAAAAAAACCCTAAGCTTGGTATAATTAAATTTAGTAGTAAAGTGTGCCTCTGTAGTAGCTAAAGAGAGATCATTTACACACATACTGTAAGAGCCCAAATGTTTTGTTTTAAATAGCTAAGTTGCAATGAAAAACATGGCAGATGCAGAATAACAGAATTTGTGATAGCCTCTTTTCATAGTCTTGTTGGTATTCAGTATGACTGTCTGCAAAGGAAAGACCCAGTAAGCAGCAGTTCACATGATCCTCAAATCTCCAGGCCCGACATTAATGTGGCCATTTTGGATTAAATTTTAAAAAGACCAAAAAGACCAGGCCTTGAAATTGTCCAAAGAATGGATAGCATTATCCTGGCAGCAGTTAAATCCTTATCCTGTGAATAAAATAAGCAAAATACCGTAGTTAACAGTTATTTGCTGTCCAGATAAGGATTTATCTGCTGGATAGTGTTATCCACTTTTTGAAAAACCGGGGCTTCATCATGTAATCTGCTATGTGCTGGAGTTTCTGAATTGTATCAAGATTGTGCTCATTCTGGACTGAACATTTCAAACATAAACATAACTGGCGATGACTTGCATAGGTTTATGTTTGTATGTTAAATTCAATTCTCCAAGCAGGCAGTGAGATATGGCTACACAGTCCATTACATGCCAATAATGGAATGAATTAGAACTACATTATTGACAGGCAACTGTACAGCAAAATCACCAGAGACCAGAACAGACCCACTCCAGAGCCTTCTGCCGTCCCAAAAAAATGCATACTAAGACAAAGAGGACACAATTTTATTCTACCAGATGTGAGAACTGAAAGATTTAGGTGCTGTTTTATTAATAGATGTCTTTTTAACTTTATATAGTATTTCGATTTTTAGCTTATGTATATATTTATATTTTCTTTTTAACAGGGTGGCCGTTGTAACTTTTATTGTAAACTCACACGTTTGTCTGTGGGTGTTTTTATATGTACACAATAAAGATATATTATTATTATTATTATTATTATTACCGTTTTGTCACAACATCTGTTTCAAACTTAGTGGTAGATATGTTCAAAGAGGGAATATTAAATATCTAAGCTGGGTTATACTTTTTCCCTCCAAACTAGTCAAATGTTGATGGTGTGGCCTACACATATATGTGTTTATTTACGACACGTACAAGATGCTGAGATTTAGTGTTACATATATATATTATCAGGTGTATGCTGTCAATGGCAACAGGAACGATGCACAACAACCTGAGGCGGCAGCTGATGAAAATGGACATGTTGCTGACGATGCTATACAGCAGGGATTGTTGCAAGGTGGAGCGGGAGCTGATGGACTCCTTGGGTTTCAACCTTACTTCAGGCCGCCAGCATTTACTATCAGGGTATGAATTATCTGACCGTGACACATGTACTACACATGCAGCTGAGAAGTTACATAAATTTGCCATTATGAAATTTGTTACAAGTTTGTGTTTTAAATGTATAATATCAATGTATATTTCCTTTAAATTACATGTTATAGCAATTATCAGTATGCTGTTCAAACAGACCAAGTTAGTATTGTTTAGACCATGTATATAAAATTTTAAGTAATTCTGATATAACGTGTGTCCTGTTTGGCTAGAATCTATGTTTACAATATAACATGGCTATTTGTATCATCTCTGATCCTGATATGCTGAACGCGAGTTCGAGCGCTACTTTGCATCATACCGCATGACCACACAGACCTGCATGTGCATGTGGCAAAACTTTGCTAGCTTTGGGAAAAAGCACAAATATTGTTCAGTATCCTAAAATTGGAGAAAAATTCTGTATCTCGGAATTGGCTAATTCTTATCTTGAAACATTACATTATGCAAATGCAAGAACATTGTACTACCTTTTTCCAGCTTTTATAGAAAACAAGGCCAATAACTATCTAAGAATCATTCGCCATTCTAGTGGTGAATCATTGATCTTTCCTTGGTGACACAATGCTTACTCTCTCTTTTCGCTTATTTTCCTATTTTTCTTTCTTTCATAGTATATTTCTTAAAACATTTCCTGCTAACTCTGAGTTTCTTTAAGTGGAGGTCCTTTTTTTAACTCGCCAAAGGTGAGGTTAATCTGTAATAGGGTTTTTTGTTGTTCAGCCTCCGAAATAACATTTGAAAGTAGTGTGGAAATAACAAGACGTGACTGGTGCACAGAACGAAGGCTGTTGTTAATCGCACTATTAAAACAACTTATAATAGAACAATAGCTTCTTGGACAACTAATAATAGTGTCGCAAATGGCAAAACGTAATTCGCAGACGAACAGAAAGCTATTATTATTCTGGCCAATCAGACAGACTAGAGAACAATGAGATTTTGAACAACCGCTAACAGTGGAGCAACGGATTGTCCAAACGTTTTTCCGAGAGAATAAACCAACACCGAGCACAATGTTTAGGACAGAACATTGAAGAACACTTGACAACGGAAAAGAAGATGAGCTCGAAACAGCGAGGAAGATAATCTAGCGACTTACGTAAGACGAACTGGTGCTGCTGAAGAAGTGTAGAAACAATGTTGTAAATCGCAACGGATTGCATCAGAAACCGATTCCCTTTGGACTATATTTTAAAATGACATATGCATGAGTACACAACAATAGAAAGATTTAACATTGATGAATCTTATTTAACTCAGTTGTACAAATCGTTGTTTAGACGTTAAACTCGAATTGTTCAATGCTATAAAAACAAAATATTTTAGATTATAAGTTTGAAGTAGGAGTGTTGCTGTGGCACTTTTGGAGTTTTGGTGTGTGGAATGTTTTTTCAAATATAGTTATTTACTCCAGGTTTTGGATTGCGTCCAATAAACCAAGTCATGACATCTGTTTCACATAAGCATGCAATAGATTTTAAAATGTATTCGTACGGAAAGATAGTTTTCGTGTTTCACGTATGCCGAAATGCCAGCAAAGGTCTTGATTGTTTTATGAAAGATTTCAAAACCAATTCAAAACTATTACGATTGATTTTCGAAAAGAATTGTTTTCTTTATACTTCTTGGTCGCATATCGTTTACCAAATTTAGGGTTCTAAAGAGATTGTTTTAACTTTTGGTTTTTATATAGCTAGCTTCCAAGTTAAGTATTTCGGAATAATTAAATATTTAAACATTTTCTTGGCCAACCACCAATATATGTACCTTTAAACGCCACTTAATACTTTTGTTTTGTTCTTTTTTCTTTCCGTTTGGTCAAGTTTTGTTTGTGCTCGACAGTTTTTGCAGTTTTGCTGTAAATTATTTTGTTTTAAAAGTTTCCAGTTGATTGATTTTCTTCGTGGCATTGAAAGTATGCAACAACAACACCTATAAGAGCAATATTGGCAATATGCCAAGTGGTTAAAGTGCGTGAAGTTTATATGCATAAAAAGTAAAAGTGGTACATATATATTGCGCCTTTTCCATATGGATATGCTCAAAGGCGCATTACAATTATCAGTTTACCCCCAGCGAACTGCATACATTCACAAATTATGAACCAATAAATTAATACTAATCCAATAAACACCGGCCACTGTAACAACCAGTCAAACCGTTCAAACTAGTGACCTATTTTGTGAATGCTTGAGTGAGAAATTCCGTGAATTGGCAGCTTTCGAAAACCAAGAAACACTAACAATTTCTTGCCGTAAGAAGGACAAAATATTGATCTCCCTAAAAGCAGAGACTAAAATAGTATGATCCTCCGCCCAAACAAAAAGTAATAGCAGCCACCGGAAAATAATGGTTGAATTGACTGATCCAGAAAATCATTCTAGTTACTCCTTCCATTATGGCACTAACTAGTATTACTTCTTTAGACATTCTTCTTCAAGTTCTCTTCTCTTCCGTCGTTCGTGCTATGCTTTCCGTTCACTGACAGGTATGACGTTCTCTCCACAACTATAACTCGGCCTAAATACCGCGCTGAGCTGTTCCACCATCTGATGCTGAACTGTTATTACTATGGTTATTGGTACCTCAAGTTCCTTAGATTTAAAAGTCAAATATAACAGTTAAAAATGGCTAGAAGTCTAGTTCGTATTAATACATAAGTACATTGTGCAACAAGTAGTACCGCTTATCATCACACATCGTTCTTTTATAGCTAAATAGCGAGACCCGAGCAGTTGCTTGTGTGGTATGTGCCACGCATCGTCGCAACATTATTACAATGTGCACAGCCTATAAAATAAACCAGTCAGCCTAACCCCATTTTAGTTTTAATTTAAATGCAATCTAGGTGTCTTTTGGGCTCGATTAAAAAAAGATATGAAAATCAGATGAATCCTCGATTTTTTGTCTGCGTTTGAAACTCCAGGAAAATGACTCGCGGCCGCACGACGGGGTTTTTAGTTGTGACGACAACCCAGGGACCGGGCGATTTCGCAATATGCTGTAAACAAGTGCAATTCAGTCACGTTCACGCGCGCTTTCATTGGTTTGTTGTTGTTACAACAGTTTTATATAGAATTTGTTCCCAGAAAAGTATGTTGTCTTGCGCAAGTTATTCTGAATCCCAGATGAATGAATCCAGTGTCTGCAATGACATTTCGTCCTTGGATTTCTCCGTGACCAAG
>JANVCJ010074869.1:0-12013 GCA_026413505.1 Epizoanthus ramosus
TTAGGCTTATTTTAAGACCTGGGAATGGTCTATTATTTCGGAGAAACAAGATAAGATTGCATGAATAATTAAGTATGGCCCAGCACGGAAATTTTACCCACTTTTGCAAGGTTTGAAGAGGTGTTCTGAATTATTCTGCATTTTTTAAAGGTGTGTTTTGAATTGGTTTGGTGATTGGTCAACGGGAGCTCTATACCAGGTTGGCAAGGAATTTACCAGCAAGTTGGACATTGACAAGTCTCTGGTAAGACCTCATAGATAACAGGTTTATGTACTAGCGTTTGTTTCATTTGGAACAATTTAGATGAAAGTGAAAGATCAGCGAAAACTATTGCACAATTCAAGAACATGGTTGAAAAACGATTGCATAATGCGTTTGGGATTGTAATCCAATGATTGTAATCTTTAATCAGGTTAACAAATTGTAATTTGATTCATACTTTGTTTTTGTAATATAAGCCTGAAAAGCCCCTAGGGGAGGTTATAGATAAATATAGTTCAAAGTTTCTCAACATCACCAGCAATTTCTAACATACCGCCATGATTTCTCCTCAGTATTCAGCACCAGACTACCTGCCAGTTGTGTATCAAGACCTTCCCCAGCCTCCCACCCACAGGGAAGCTGTTATCAACGCATTCGTATTTGTGCACCAGACTCTGCACCAGGCCAATTCTCGGCTTGCCAAGAGGGGAGGTAGAGTAATGGCCGTAACACCACGTCATTACCTCGACTTCATCAACCATTATGTGAGTTCAGATTTGTTCAAGTTGGTGTTCTTACCACTCATATTCTCATTCATCCAATTTTTTTTACTTGGGCCCTGTTTCTCAAAAGTGTATTATCACTAACCCAGAGTTAGATTCAGTTTTCGATGGCATTTGTGAACTATCTTGATGAGTTTTCTTATTAATCGAACCATAGGATACATTTTAATCGTTTTTGCGGAATAGGACTTAGTACTCCTTGGATTCCTCTCAATTGCTCTCTTGCTCTTTTCTCCGTCAAATCCAGTACTTGTTCCTTGCTATCTCGTCAGTGCTAGAGTTCGCATGTCTTTTACAGTGTTGGATGAATCTGTGTTCTTCTCTCTAGTACCTTCTACATTCATCATCGTCAGATCTAGTTCATGCAGCTGTTCCATTCCTTGCAACTGATTTGTAACAATCCCATCAGTGTTAGCATTCTGATGCGGTGAACATCGTGTACATTCACAGGTGAAGCTGTACAACGAGAAGAGATCAGATCTGGAGGAGCAACAGCTGCATCTGAATGTAGGGCTACAGAAGATCCGTGAAACCGTAGACCAGGTACGTGAGTAGGTCCTTGGCTCTTCCTTCTAGTTATGTCAGCTGTTTCATTGGAACTCATAAACACATTGTGTCTATGCTATGCATGAGTTACACTGCTGTACGTTTCCCCGTTTGTGGTAAACAATTTGTAGGAGATTAAGTGACAGACCACAATACTGGCATAGGCCTGCCCTGAGGTTCATTACCAGCGTTCTTGGTCACACACAAGGCAGGGGACGGTTTGGCACCATAGCAGTGCATTCACAAAATCTGGCCATCTTACTTATAATTGAATGCGTTCCATCAGGTGGAGGAACTACAGAGGAGTCTATCACTGAAGAGCCAGGAACTGGAGGCAAAGAATGCACTGGCCAATCAAAAACTCAAACAGATGGTGAAAGATCAACAGGAAGCAGAGAAAAGAAAAGTTTCTTCCATGGATATTCAGGCTGCCTTGGAGGTATATTTATAAAATATGTTCTTGTGAAGACTCTATAAGATGATCTTTGATGCGCTTGAAAGTGCACCAGTTAAATCATACTACCTGTTCCTACACACCATAGTTATTAGAGGGAACTGGATATGAAAGTCGGCGAGTTCTTTGTTTATGTTTTTGTTCTCTATATCTTTTGTTCGTTGGCCTTGACCGTACACAAAAGGTTTTGAAATGCAAATGAACGACTATCCAATAGAAACATGTGGACTCACACGTAAAACAAAACAATGTGCACGGTCACGGTTCATACATCACTTTTGAAGTTTGCAGAGCTTTATAACCAGTTAGTTCTAACAACTATGTACACACGGTCTATGTTGCTGGTAGGCAAATTTAGTAAACGGAGGTCATCACAACTTCCCTTTGGGGAACAAAGTCAAGAAAACGTTTGGTAATTGACTTATCTTTCCACTTTTCCCCTTGGCAAGGACAATATAATGTATTATGACAATTAGAAACCCTTATTTAACCCTATATTCATGCCTGGGTTGAATAGAAGATGACAAAAGAACACTTCGTGATGCAATATCTTGATGGAAGGTAGATGAGAAGATTTAACAGCATGTTTGATTATTCAGATAGCTGTGTAAAGTCATAACGAAGAAATGTTGAGATCCCAAACATTATTTGTCAAATCAAGTCGATTAGCAGAAATAACTTGATTACTGATTCCGTTTGTTCTTTCTTCTTATTCTGAGCCGTTTGTTTTGTTTGTCAGGTCCAAAGCAAAAAGATTAAGGAGAAGAAAGCTGTTGTCATGGGTGACCTGGCACGAGTGGAACCTGCAGTCCAGGACGCTAAGACAGGTATAGTGGCTGTTGTATGGTTTACCTTTGTTGTGTGTCAATAAACCACATTGTCCTCCATTTACCATCATCGGCATCTTGAAATATCCCACTAATGAAACGCACACGTGGGTTTTACTGTTTTGTTGTAAATGTTACCTTATAGGCACATAGAAGCTGGAATAAAACTTTTAAAATTTGGTTAATATGAGAACCAATTTCATTCATTCATTTATATTTTGCCATTAATACATTACATTAATAATCAATATACATATTTTAAAATAATAAGTGGCTAGGATACCTCAGGAAAGCTTAGGGCTTATTTATTCCTTGTGTGACTAGCATTTAAACGTTTGATGTTCCATAACGTGACGAAGAACGTCCCTGTAACAGGTTTCTGGTCTGCTTGATGTTAGTGTCGTGGTTATGATTCTTGGCGATTTCCTTGCTATCGAAAGTATTGTGTTATTGTTGGACTGATCAACTAAAAGTTTTGCCGTGAAAACTTGCCCCTCCTGAAATATTACTGTTGTGCTAGTTGTGTGGAACGCAAATATGCAAATGCACTGTTGGTATTATACAACAATGTGTTGTTGTTGTTGTTGTCTGTCGATTTGTGTTTTCAGTATGGAATACATTTACTTGATTTTACCTACCCTACATAGAAGTACGAATTAGAGTCAAGACTGTTGCAGGAAAATCGTGTGGTAAAATTGTTCAGCCTTACATATATTTACTTGAACACGAGTAACTACATCATGATTTTATTGTAATCTAGAATAATGTAATTGGCAGACAAGAATATGGAGATATTTCTAGCATCAAAGTTATTCATATATATAATATCAGAGATGGTACTATCTGTTTTCCACAGCTGTGAAATCAATCAAGAAACAGCATCTGGTGGAGGTGCGATCCATGAACAATCCTCCTGCAGTTATCAAGCTAGCTCTAGAGTCTATCTGTCTCCTGTTGGGTGAACCAGCAAATGACTGGAGATCTATTCGTGGTGTTGTGATTAAAGATAACTTCATTTCCACCATTGTGAACTTCGTCACTGAGGACATCAGGTAAGATGATCAGCTACAGTTTTTTCCTTGCCGCACTGCCAATATGTTGAAGTGACAAAACGATGCGATGACAGCATAAAAAGGAACACATAGTTTATCAATATCTAAAGAAACTATTGTAGCTAAGGTTTAATATTAGTAATTGAAGTCCCGTAGTTGAGGCAAGGTTTAAATACAAATGCTAGTTGCTGGTTGTACCATGATGGATTCACGTGATTAGGTTGTCCAATCACAGGAGCTGTGCCGAAAATTCAGTGCAGTGTAAAGAGATAGACTTAGTGAAGGTACTGATATCATTTTAGTTTTAACTCGGTATCCATCCACTCACAGGTGTGTTTCACCCCCAATCACTTCAACACCAAAGCAAGTCTCCAAGAACTTTTTCTTTTCTAGATTCTGATTGGTTCTTATATTTCTCGTGTTTCCCTAAAGCTTTAACATTAATTTAAAGGTTACCTGTGATAACTGATGTCATAAATGGTTCAGGAGTTTGGTGTGAAACGACTCACTGTGTTTGTTTTTCTCGAATTTGACATTTTATTACAACAGCTTTCATCAATAACGGTATAGTACAGACAACAAAAAAGAAGCTGAAGTTTGTTGATTATTCACAGAAGACTCGCAGAGTATGGCTTAGCAGTTTCAGTAATGACTACTGTAATAATTTAATTAGTACCTGGGACGCTGATTTATATATCGACTGAAGAGGGGGTACTTGTGATTTTGAGGGGACACTTAGTAAGGCCAAAGAGCTAACTAGCAACAAGATTCTTATTTCTTGAATTCACCAGTCAGTAATTAATGGTGAAGTAAAAGCACAGATGAATTGTTACCGTGACCAACATATCAGCCATCCTCATGAATGTACAAACAGAAACAAAACTAACACTGACGGAAAATCCATGATAAAACACCCTACTTAGTTGGCATTTGAGATTACTAAAACTAACTCAACTGTATCCCAGCTCAGCTCGTAGAAACTGACTAGGCTGAAGTTCCTGGATTCAATCCCATTTGAGCGATTTTCTCTCTGGTTTTCAGTCAGAATTGGTTTCATTACTGTGTTTGACAGTTCAGTTCATAGAGTACTTATTGGAATCTACTGGAACAAATTAGCTTACGCATGAAAACACATTCGGATGATAACGTGAATTAGAGGGAATAGCTGTTGAGGGAAGGCAGTGGGTGGAGGAAACATTACAGAATGTAACATGATGACGGCTTCCATTTTAGGGAGGACATCAGACAGGTGATGCTGGACAAATACATGAAGAACGCTGATTACAACTTTGAGAAAGTGAACCGCGCTAGCTTGGCTTGTGGACCGCTGGTCAAGTGGGCAATTGCACAGGTAACATGCCTTCCTACATGGAACTTGCATTGTTTGCTGTTCCTGTCATCGTACTCGAAGAAGTGCCTATACCTAGTTTTACTTTACTTTAGGAGTAGATTGTAATTTGTTGAACTCCTAGGGTATAGCTGCACATCTTACTTTGAATTAGAGTACATTATATAAAGAGAAATATGTTCATTACTTGAAGAGTGTTGAACAAGTTTCATTCAGTGTGTGCGTGTGCCTTTCTTTGCATGCGTATGTGTATGTGTATGTGCATGTATCCGTGTGCATGTGCAAGTACATGTGCATGTTTACTTGTGTGTCTGTGATTGTGTGTGTTTTCTAAGCATACATGTATCCGTGGTGTTCTTTACAAGAGATTCACCTGAGGAACATCGAAACCTAATATTATGTAAGTTTGATAGGTATACTAATTCACTAATTCAGACCCTCTTCTTTGGAGGGAGGACCCCTATATGTGCAAACGTTAGAGGTTCTTTCGGGCTTCCATTGATTAGTCACACGACATTCTTGAATTTTGTATTGCAATCGTTCTTGGTATCTAGATCAACTATGCTGACATGTTGAACCGTGTGGATCCATTGCGGAATGAGCTGAAGAGTTTGGAGATGGAGATGCAGTCCCTTAAGATCAAGGTTAGCATTTCATATGGTTCGAAATTGTTGCTATTGCTTTCTAATCCCAGATATTTTGCCTGTGTTGGAGAGTGTGAAAATGATAGACTGTTTATGCCATACAAGTACTTGATTAGCTCATGTGTTTTGAACATTGTCTTAAAAAGCAGAGTAGCTCATATTATACATATATTAGTAGTAGTAGTAGGAGTAGCAGTAGTAGTAGCAGTAGCAGTAGCAGCAGTAGTAGTAATAATAGTAGTAGTAGTAGCAATAGTAATAGTAGTAGTAGTAGCAGTAGCAGTAGCAGTAGCAGCAACAGTAGTAGTAGTGTAGTAGTAATTGTTTTAGTAGTAATAGTAGTAGTAGTAGTTGTTGTTATTGTTGTTGTTGTTGTTGTTGTTGTTGTTGTTGAACTATTATCGTTATGTACAATTATGTGTATCCCGGCTAGTTATGTCCCCATAACACAACCAACTCATTTTGCGACCATAGGCTGAGGAGATCAGTCGTATTATTGAGGAGCTAGAGACCAGCATTGCCCGTTACAAGGAGGAGTATGCAGCCCTTATCAGCCAAGCACAGGCTATCAAAACTGATCTGGCTGCCGTTGAGGCAAAGGTGAGGTTTGCAGTTTAAACTGGTATTCTGCTTCAGCTGTTAAATCATCTGTAGAGCTCATTGTAGTGCAATAGTTATGAAGTCACAGTTTTGATAAGCAGGCCATGTAGTTGGAATGTCCGACAACCGCTTCTTAAAGAAGATATCTAATGGAGAACTTTACTATAAAAATACCACAATTTGGTCAGCATATGAGATACAAAGATTCGGAAGCTGTCCAACATTTATCTCAACAACTGGGAAGTGATAGATAACTTTGCTAACACCTTGATAACTCAGAACCGCAAGGTGTGGCAAATAGTGTATCATAGTTGTCCAGCTAGGTTTGAAATTCGAAGGAAGCCGTGACAAGGATGCGTCTTCAAACCACTTCGAGTGTCGTCAAAAGTCGTGCGAACTAGACCTACAATATGCTGCCCCTAATCCTATACTTTCCTTATAGAAACGTGGAAGAGAGTGTTACACCAATACTTGTCTTACCGGCCACATTGGCAGACTCTGACTTGTATCTAAAACTGTCTTTTTTGTTACAAGAGATGAACGTATACATACATACTTCTTGCCAGTTGTTGAAAGATGTTTTCTGCAATCATGGCTCAGTGGAAAAATATTATTGTGTAACTAAAGTGGTAATTATATTTTGTGTTTGGCTTCTACTTAGAGATCTTTTGGTAATTGTAAAGGTTGTTATATTTCATTGCTTTGCTGCGTAGGTGAACCGTAGTACAGCCCTTTTACGCAGTCTGTCAGTAGAACGTCAGCGATGGGAGACCGGAAGTAACGCCTTCCAGACGCAGATGAGCACCATCATTGGTGATGTGTTACTGACGTCAGCCTTCCTGTCCTATGGAGGTGAGAATTGTCAATGTTTCCAGGTCACTGACAAACACTTTTAATTCTTGCTGGGCGTTTGTCTGTCTTCTTGTCTATCTGTCCGTCAGACAGTCATTCTGTATTTAGTGATTGACAACAAGCCCAACACACTACTACTACTATTTGTGACTCTCAGCTGGTATGACAGATATTCTGTGTGTCCGTTTTGAGTCAGTCGATCTGTCTGTCTCTTTGTCTGCGAATTTGTCTGTATATATGTGTATTTGTGTGTGTGTGTGTGTGTGTGTGTGTGTGTGTGTGTGTGTGTGTGTGTGTGTGTGTGTGTGTGTGTGTGTGTGTGTACGTGTACATGTGCATCATAGCGTCTGCCTTCCTTATTTGTAAATGTGTAATTTATTTAAATGCGTAGATATGAATGTACGTACTACGTATTTGTTTGTTAATAACTGCACTATTTCTATATTCGGCTTGTTTGTGTTGTTGAATGTCTAGAACTCGCTTGTTTTTCATTGTCTATACAAGTTTGTGTCAGTTTGTTTATTTTTTAGCTGTTTAACTGTGAGGTTGTCTTGCCCTTCTTACTACCCTTTTGGTAGTGCCTGATGTTTGCTGCTTTCAACATACTCTCCGCAGGCTATTTTGACCAGCAGTTCCGTCAGAACCTGTTTTCCACGTGGTCCCATCACCTGCAGCAGGCCAACATTGTGTATAGGACGGATATAGCACGGGTGGAGGTAAACCATAGTTAGTTAGTTAGCTTGCGTGTGTATGAAGGCAAGTCAGTGGTGGATAGGTGTGTGGGTAGGTAAGGATGTTAGTATGTGTGTGTGTGTGTGTGTGTGTGTGCGCGCGCTCGCGTGTGTGTGTGGTTGCCCACACACCACATCAGGTGATAAGTAGACGAGTTGGTGGTTTTTCTTGGGTTGTTTTTGTAATGTTTAATAATGATACATAAATACAAAAAGAAAAAATACAATACTAAGGTAAATGAAATTAATAAATATTTGCGGCCAAGCAGAAATACACGAACAGGAAACGTGGTCCCATGCTGGGCACTCCCCGGAATAGTAAAATACACACGATAAAATACAGTAAATAGTTGGCTGTATGAGTAGGTGTGTAGGCCTGTGGTTGGTTATCATCCTTACAAATTGAAATAACTTTTAGCATTTACGAATCACTTCAGTTAGTATTGCAACCAGTTACCATTTTTATTGTAGTTACAGCGTTTTGCATTTCTTATGTCTCGATTCTAACTAACATTGCATGTGAAATTAATGAACTGATTTATTGTATTTGTTGCACAGTACCTTTCCACGCCGGATGAGCGTTTACAGTGGCAAGCGAACTCATTGCCAGCAGATGACCTGTGTACAGAGAATGCAATCATGCTGAAGCGGTTCAATCGTTACCCTCTCATTATCGACCCGTCAGGCCAGGCAACTGAGTTTATCATGAATGAGTACAGGGGCCGAAAGATCTCAAAAACAAGGTAGTGAAGAAACACAGCTGGTGTTTGAAGAAACCCAGCTAGGAATTAAAGAAAAATGTGAAGTTACACAAACAATTTTTGTTTATAACAAGGGAAATAGTTTCACAGATGAGTTGTCTTCGCCAGACAACAACAACACAAACCAGTCAGAACCTGCGCGTCATTTTATTTATTTATTACTAATATTTCTTGAGGAAGCCCTATTCACTAACGTGGTTTTCAAAGGGGCCCTCGACGTTTTCATCTTTATCTTTCAAAGGGGTTTTCAAAGTGGTCCTCAACGTTTTCAAAGGGGTTTTAAAAGGGGTCCTCGATGTTCTCAAAGGGGTTTTCAGAGGGGTCCTCGACGTTTTCGAAGGGGTCCTCGGCATTTTCAAAGGGGTTTTCGAAGGGGTCCTCGCCATTCATTCTCATGAAGAATAATCACCACATGTAAACCCTGGAAGCTGAGAAGAACTCTGGAGGCACTCCTTGTATTGGACGTTTCTAACCTCCTTTGAACAAACAAGTCTCCGCCTTCCATTCAACTCTGTATCCCAGAGGAGATACATAATTTTAACTTTTTTAAAATTAGTTTTAACACTTTCAACGTTTTAGTATCTAAACGTACATTTGCATCCCTCACTTCACTACCTCGAGGAGATCAATTAGATCGAAAACGTTTGTAGCAATTTTATCAAAAACATTTTAACCTTCAAAACGTTTGTCTTTTATATAATATAGTTACACAGATGTTGTGTAGTTTTTATACACCTATATACACATACACGTACACGTACACGTCCACGTACAACACAGACATACAATTTATGTTTCCCACGCTAATTCAGTTTCCTGGTGTATTTTTAGCTTCTTGGATGATGCTTTCCGGAAGAACTTGGAAAGCGCTCTCCGCTTTGGAAACCCACTGCTGGTTCAAGATGTTGAAAGCTATGACCCAATCCTGAACCCTGTGTTGAACAGAGAGCTGCGACGTACAGGCGGCCGTGTCTTGATCACCCTAGGAGACCAGGACATTGACTTATCACCTTCATTTACCATCTTCCTGTCTACAAGGGACCCCACAGTACGTATTGCAGTGATCACTGAGTAATTTCTCCTCACTATATTGTTGGTATAGTAGTGAGTTGTGTAAGGAGATGATAACGTGATGCATGGGTGTAAACTGACCCCCGACCCTACATCTAACCCTAACCAACTCCTAATCATATTTTAACTCTCTGTGATGCCAGACCAACGGTTGTGGACACTCCTGGTATTCTCACATGGTTTTATACCTAACAGGAAAGTTGATGTTAGACACTGGTAAATAGCAGGTTTTGTATGTATTATAAAAATCCTTGAAAACTCCAGGCTGGAATCCAAATTGATCATGGAAAGTCATGGCAAGTAAGATCTTTGTGTGATTTATGGGAAATGATTTGGGATGCAGAAGTTTCAGTCCTGTGTGTCATTGGGGTGCAGAACATTTGGCTGTTGTTTATATACAGTGAGTCCCAGGACATTTTCTAAAATTGTACTAAAGATCCTGTGATCCATCCATCAATTTTGAGTGGAACAACTTGCGAATATGTTGGTCATGGATTTTTCGTAAAATTGGTCATGGAAATTCAGAGAACAGGAAATGTGCGAACCTTGGAATAAAATTCCTGCCCAGAACATATTCAATGTTCACCCAAGTATTGTTTATACTTACACAGGTGGAGTTCGCACCAGACCTCTGTTCTCGTGTAACATTCGTGAACTTCACAGTCACTCGTAGCAGTCTTCAGAGCCAGTGCCTGAACCAGGTGTTGAAGGCTGAGAGGCCAGATGTTGATGAAAAGCGATCTGACTTGCTCAAACTGCAAGGTTAGTTGACCAGTAGATGTGTTACAGTTACGAAACATAGAGTTGTTTATATATTGGAATATACCAAGTAATGTTATGGAAAAACTTTGTATTCGTGCAAATTGTGTTAACATTCTTCTGATGTAGCTGACAGAGCTGCATATAGATGGGATGAATATTAGTTTCATTACTGGAGCTTGATACATTTTCTAATGTCTTATTAAACTTAGGTGAGTTCCATCTTCGGCTTCGTCAACTGGAGAAGTCACTGCTACAAGCTTTGAATGATGCTAAAGGGAAGATTCTTGATGATGATCGGTGAGTTAGGATTTCTTTACATTATACTTTGTACTCACAAACCTGTTGAAAGAATCGTTGGTGAAGATCTCAAGTGGTTTGGGGATGATTGGTGAGATTCGGCAGTTATAGTATGTCGAGATATTTCTTCTTGTTAAAGGCACCGAATGGGGAAGATTGGGTAAAGTGTTGGAACTCCTTGGTGTGTCGCTATGGCGAACCACTGCTTTTTCTTTCCTCCTCTTTCTCTCGTTCCTCCCGATCTACCAATATTATTAACACTACCATATCTTACCAGCATCATTGGTGGCTGTCACCAGGGCGAATCACTGCTTGCTCTTTCCTCTTCTTTCTCTCGTCTATCCCGATCTACCAATATTGTTAACATTACCCTATCTTATCAGCATCATTGCCACGCTGGAGAAGCTCAAACAAGAAGCTGCTGAGATCACCAAGAAGGTTGAAGAGACTGACGTAGTCATGGCGGAGGTGGAGGCTGTGTCTGAACAATACAGAGCGCTGTCCATGTACTGTTCCAGCATTTACTTCACAATGGAATCGCTTAACCAGGTAACCTGCATGCATTTAGTTTACTGCTCTCATCAACATTCGACCTTTCTGGTCGGGATGTCCCAAATAACTCTACTCCACACTCTGCGGTCCATTATCGTATTCTCCAGGTCTGCCCTGTCGATCCCTGAGTCTCGAGATATTGCGTCCTGGAATGTTAGTTTCTTGGAGCGAACAGGGCCACCTGGCTTCCGTAGGAGGACTTGTTTGATGGTTCCCGCTCTGATCTTTGGCAGTGGAAACTAACTGTTTATTTCATTTTCCAAGCTTCCAGTACACATTCAAAGGTACTGAAACAGCTTGTTCATTTGATGTTCTCTATTTCCATATGTAGGTGCATTTCCTGTATCAGTTCTCTTTGAAGTTCTTCCTGGAGATATTCCAGTGCGTATTGTACGAGAATCCCAAGCTTAACATAGTCAAGGATCCTCAGGCTCGACTCAAAGTGCTTGTCAGTGACCTCTTCCAGGTAAACACCATCACTATATGCCAGTCAGTGTCAACCCAGAGGGGGAGGGGACCCGGGCAATGGGTAGGGAATTTGATATCCACAAGCTCGACTCAAATTGCTCGTCAGTGACCTCTTCTAGGCAAACAACATCATTATATGCCAGTCAGTGTCAAATCAGGGGGGAGGGGACCCGGGCAATGGGTAGGGAATTTGATATCCACAGGCTCGACTCAGAGTGCTTGTCAGTGACTTCTTCCAGGTAAACACCATTGTTATATGCTAGTCAGTGTCAACCCAGAGGGG
>JANVCJ010074880.1:0-12012 GCA_026413505.1 Epizoanthus ramosus
TTCCCTACACCACGCTCTTCCGTTCTGGGCTCAACCCACCAATTTTATGTGGGGTGGGGGTATCTAACCCCCCCCCCCCCAGCCCATCCTACGGCTAGATTGCAGAATACCTCCCACTCAAAATAATTTATTACTGCACATTTCCTGTTCTATAGAAATATATGCGCAGTAGATTCAAGAACAATAGCAGGGGAGGGAGGTATTCTGCAATTGCTCCCCTCCTGCTTCAGCTGCCTATCCAATATGAAGTGTACGCATGTACCTACATCAACATTAAATCCACTTCTCACAAGTTCTGTAGCCATTCCACCATCCAGCACATAAAAATCTGACATCATCCAATTAAGAGATGTAGGGCTTGATTATCGAATCAACAATACATGTATGTGTTGCAACATTGTTATTTCAACATAACATCAATGAGATCTGTAACAAAATAAAATCATTTTGTTTTCTGTTAAATTTTTTCTAACTACCTGTGATGCATATAACTTTTTACAAGACATAAGTATAGTTTCTGCCACGTACTATTATTGACTGGAACAGCCTAGCGCCAGAGGTTCTTGCCATCACTGACAGTACCAAATTTAGATCAAATGTCATGTAACTGAATCTCAGTTCTAACTGACCACCCGCGTCACTGATGTCCCCTTGGGCCATGGGATCTTGCGGGATATAGATATAGATGTAGATGAACTGCAAACTTAATACTCATTTACATTTTCACTAAAAATAATATCAACGAAGAAATCAACAAACAAATAATATGACTTCTCGATAATCCTACCACCCTAGGTAGTTAAAATTGAATTCTATACTCAATACGTACTTCTCCCAGGCATTCCTCGTCATCCAAACGCTCCACTTCTGGGGACTAAGCACTAGTTAGCAATACTTCAAAACGAGGCAACCCTGTTGCTAAAAACAAGAACCACTCGAGTCTAAACTCTGAGATCGGTGTTTTCTGCTAAAATTTGTATAATTACTGCTCTTTTACTCTCTTATAATGGTATGTATGAGTTTATTAAGTACGTATACTATGTGCACCAGCTATAACAATTCAATATCATAATTCTAGGCTGCGGAAAATGAAAGATATGCATTCTTGGCCGAGTGGTACGACCCAAATGCAGCTTTGATGAGGAAATATCAACTGTTGTTCTATCCTGACGATTCCACCGTGGAGATGGTATGTACCTGATATTTTGCAATAAGATGAAGTGTTACGTACATATATGTCCGCTATAACGGTCAAGAGTGTGGTAAGCTTTTTAAAGCAGGGAGCTGAGAATATGGCTTATACTATCAATTATGAATTTTTAAAAATTTAAATTCAGATAACGCATTTGACACTAACTGCAGGTGACTAAGGGAATTCTTGTTCTTATGCTGGTATCAGTACCAATCGCATCCAAAGGGGTTGATCCCCGTGCGCTCAGGGCCAATGCCAACATTTGGAGCAAATTATCGTGTGGTGTTCATATACATCACTACATGTCTGTAGCACTATAACTGATTAAGACTATAGTGTATGAAGGAAGATTTCAAGTGCACAAAAATTACAGAGGTCTCAAGTTTATTTTTTTCTCAAAGAGTAAGAAGGGGCATACACTCCTAGGTAGACATCAGATAGCACAGATTGGCACATTCTGTGATAACATGTAAACAGTAAAGGTTATAATAAACAGATTCATTTAACGACGTTTATACTGATCTGATTTTGTTGAACCAAAGCTCAGAATGTATGAGAAATGCTTGAGAGCTAATAATAATGATAATTGTTATATATATGTAGGAACCATATTAGCAGATCTAAGATATGCTCTCATTGGTCAATTCGAGGTTACGAGACAGTCATCAAATCAAATGTCCCCCTCTCTCAGCGGGTAACAACCATGGTAGAATAGATCAAACATTTTCATTGGTTAATGACAGATGGTGGAGTTTTTCAGCGGGAATTGGAGAGGATGGCGCAGCAGACATTGATGATTGAATCTGTATATAACAAACCACTTAATGACTGGCCCCTTGGGAACCAGTGAGTTTTGTTTCTCCTCGATTCTGCACATTGAGGATCTCGGGGGAACGAAACTCACTGTTTCCCTCGGGCCGGTCATTAAGTGGTTAAGGTTTAATATAGCAATTTCCACAACATGAATACTTTACTTAATAAAACTATATTCATGTAGTTTTATTAAGTATTCATGTTGTGGAAATTAATTGCTATTAAACCTTTATTGTTATTATTAAATATTATTATTATTATTGCTTTTTGTGGACTCTCTCATTGATATAGTTTAGCAGGTGCAACTAGTTCTGTAACTGTGTGCTTTGGTTAACTTTCAGTAGTTTGGCTATAGCACCTGACAGCACTCAAATAAAATAGATACAAAGTCACCTAGTGCCGTCAGCCTGAGTTCAATGTATATTCTTTTTCATGACTGAAAAGAATGGGCCATTAGAGTTTTCCAAAAATCATTTTGGATGGCATTATTGTGCAAGTTTGCAAATTTAAGTGATATAAAAATTAATAATATTATTTTACAAAAAAATCATCTCATCAAAACCTCCTTGATCATGAGGCATCAGATGGTCATAATGTTGAGTACCAGTATGTCATTTTCAACTGTATTACCACTGACCACAGGCTATAGCTATGTGTGTGCAAGCATCATCTATAGGTAGGTTCCATGGGTGGTTTTTAAAACTGAAAACACAAAATTTTTAAACATGCTAAAGCCTACAGGTCGGTGTCCAAACTAAAGGTTTCACGTTGCTGACAAAACCCCGGTTAAGAATAACTTTGTTTTATATTTGTTGGAGGCAAGTCATATGAATTACAAAATAATATCAAAGAATAGAATAATATAATTAATATGTATTTTGTATATTAAACTAAAGTATTTCTTATATTTATAGTATGATATAAAAAATCGACGCTTGTTTCTGAAGAGATCAAGTATTGATAGACTAAAGCTGCAAGACGTCTTCATTGGAGCAATTATCAATGTGCATTCACGTCAGGTCAGGCTCTTCTAAAGAATACTTACCACCAATAATTGTTCCCTGAACTAGTAGTCACTGGGTACATTTAGAGAGTTACTAATGCTACCATCTGAATGTTAAGCTGGAAGTTTGTAGGGGGGAGGGGTGGGGGGAGAAGAATACCTAAAGCTGGCATAGGCAGGGGAGTTGACAATTATAATATTTTGCCCATTAAGACTATTTTTTATTTGATACCAAATGCTCAGGAATGAGCATTTGAACAATTTAAACCTGTATTTTCTGTGCTCATTAGATAGGTGTGTAAAATTACATGTATATAACATGCCAGCTCATAAGTCAAACAAAGTAAGCTGCAGGCGCGTATGCAGGGGGGTGCACTGATACAAAAGTTCCGCTCAGAAACGTCCAAAAGAGGGAAACATGTTCCACCCAGATAGGACAGATGACATAAGGTCTGCTCAAGCTTAAAGTGCACCCCCCGCCAGAAAAGCTGCATATGTGACTGGTAAGTACTAGCTAACCCTAATCACAACCTTTAATGTTAACTTTAGTGATCTTTAATCAGTAAATAATATATAATTGTATAACATGCCAGCTCATAAGTCAAATAAAGTAAGTACTGGAGCCTAACCCTAATCACAACCTTTAACGTTAACTTTAAATAGCGATCTTTAATCAGTGATATATAATTGCCAACTGAAGTGAACTACTGACAGTACATGTATGTATCTATAAGTAATTAATATATTATCCAGGCAGTAGACTAAATAAATTTATAAATAAATAAATAAATAAAAGATAAATATAATGCGAATATAATTCATAGAAATTATGTGTACATGTACTAAAAGCATAATTCAGGCAACTGGTACAAAATATAGTGGGTTACTGAATTCATATT
This sequence comes from Epizoanthus ramosus, assembly GCA_026413505.1. Classification (NCBI taxonomy): domain Eukaryota; kingdom Metazoa; phylum Cnidaria; class Anthozoa; order Zoantharia; family Epizoanthidae; genus Epizoanthus; species Epizoanthus ramosus. The sequence goes on from JANVCJ010074880.1 coordinate 3,908, forward strand.
TACAGCTGTCAGTGGCAAGAAGTAAGGTTGTTCCAGAAACAAATTAATGGTTTTCACTCAATCCTCAGAGACTGAAATGACAAAGGACATGGCGGCCATGTTGGTGCACAGAACAAAATAATATAGTTATAATTCTATTGTTATTGTGCACCAACATGGCGGCTATGACGTCGCATGCAAACCATGAATAGTATGAACAATATAAGAAGGCAATAATAATTATGTGTTGCATTCATGAGCATTACTGGGGTATAACTATTGATTGAGTACTATAAAGACCGCCTTCAATCTAGGATATTAGGCACCCTCGCCTATTGATTGAATGGGCTTCCAAAATAATTGACAAAATCCTGAATGCTTTGTAAGAATAGTTAAATCATTATATTTATTCATTAGTTATAAAAAATTAAGTCACTGAACAAGCTAACATTTTTTATTGATAAGAATCTTTTCAAACTGCTCATCTTGAGTACAAATTAATTATTACCCAGTGACACTGACAGTCTGTGCATGCATCTTATTATACCACAGCTAACCATCATTGATTATGGTGACACCTTTACATCCTCAAGACTGAGCTCCCAGAATCAAAAGTAAGTACTTATAGTCACATATAAAGCTCAGAGTGGACTAGCTCCTGAATATATACGAGAGATGCTGCAGCCCTACATACCAATCAGGACACTCCTCTCTTCAACTAAATATTTACTAAGAGTCCCGCAAGTGAAATTGGTAACATATGGGCACTGTTCGTATTTGTATGCTGCGCGCACCATTACTCTGGAACGAGTTGCCTCTTCATATTCCGCAAGAGCAGCACACTTGAAAGTTTTAAAAAGAACATTAAAACATATTTATTCAACGACTATTTTAGCTAAGTTTTTAACTATTTTTGTGTAAATATTTAAACTATTTTTTAATGTAACATTTTATAAACTTTTTCTTAGAAATTGCATTGCATTGCATTGCATTGCATTGTATTGGTGCAATACATTCCCTTAACTGTCTTAACTATCGCGGAGACGGTGTGGTCCCTTTTGTGATAACGAGCTAGATATACTTCCGTAGGTTTACAAAAGCGCTGCGTGCTAATTCCAAACACAGGATAGTGCTTATCGCACGCTCTTTCTACGCTGACGAATATTTCGAGCTAATCACCTCACCAGACTAGATAAATTCGTTCCGTTTCGAGGGCGTGTCTCAAGTCGAAATTAAAATTAAAATGGAAAACAAAATTTTGCATTTTTTAAAATGACTATTTTCCCCTCAGTATCGATTCCTAGTGCTGAATAAACTGAATATTTACCGAGCAGCATCACGCGCCAAAAACTTGCGCTGACTGCGGGATTTTCGGATTTTGGCAAAATAATAAAAATAAAATTGTTACGTGTTTAATGCTATTATTTATAAGTGAATTAATGACGTCAAGGCTCTTTCCCGGGAAGTAACGGCCAATAATTATTGATTGCGAAAGTCATGCCAGATCTGCATTTACGTTATTCATGAAGCTATTGATCAAATAGATGTCAGTAACTAGTCACCAGTTTGGTTTGAAGGAGCTAGGATGATCCATACGATCACCCCCCCTCCCTCCCTCCCTGACCAATCTGTTTTAGAAGTTCGACATTTTAAAATTGCATCTGTGAGATGGGTATGCTAATTTGTATTGATTAAACGCAGACTAAAATACTCTGGCAGCCTGTCATCGACTTGAATCCACGCACTATATAATAAACTGACAAATAGTTGATTCTCAGTGCTTTACAAGTTTCTTCTCGATACAACTGGCTTCCCACCACTGGTGTTTGTGCAGTGGTACAATGGCACATATAATGTTAACATCTCATAAAGCCCAGAAGATATTACTTAATTTCTTCGGAAAAATACCAATCTTCACAACTCTTGGAAAAAATTCTAAATTATACCAAACACTTCAACTTCACACGTGACTGACTAGACCTGACTGGTGGGAAGCCTCGCTAATATAAGCTTATATAGTTTCATTGAGGCTTCCTTGCCTTTAATTAGTTTGTTCTATTTTCAATTTATGTAGGTAAACACTGAAAAAAATAAATAAATACAAGTTAATGTTGGTAACCCTCGATGGACAAGGTATTTTTTTTATTATATCACCTCAAAGGGAAGGCTCAATTGGACCCCACGTGATCTGCAATGGTTACATCGTGATCAGACGTGTTGATTAATTACGGTTACCATGGTAACAGTCATTGTAGAATGTAATGGCGGCCATCTTGGAATTTAACATATTGATTTTTAAGTAAAATATGTAAAACACTCCTCTGGAAGTAAATCCACAAAAACAAATGATGAAAATCAAGTTCAAATCATTTTTTTACTTTCTTAAGCAAACGTCATTTGTATATTTAATTTTGCCCAATTTAATGATGAAATGATGTAATTAGAGTCAAAAGATATATTACTCTAAAGGCTAAAATGTTATATCCGAAAACCTTATGGGGGTTAGTAAAGATCGCCCCTCTTGCCAATAACAAAACCTGTCTCCACCACTTTCACAACGCATCAACTTACTTGGTGGTTGGACCTCCAGGTCCTCCTGGACCACCAGGTCCCCCTGGGCCACCTGGTCCTCCTGGGCCACCTGGTCCTCCTGGTCCATTTGGTCCACCAGGTCCACCTGGAGTTCCGGGTTTCTTAGTTGTTGTTTTTGCTCCTGGAGCTGGCTTCTTAGTGGTTGGTCCTCCAGGTCCGCCTGGTCCACCAGGACCACCTGGGCCTCCTGGTCCTCCAGGTCCACCTGGGCCACCAGGTCCACCGGGTGCTCCAGGTCCACCTGGTCTGCCTGGTTTATTTGTTGGCTTGGTTGGTCGTGTGGATACACCAGGCCGAGGAGTGGTCGGTCCACCAGGTCCTCCGGGCCCACCAGGACCACCTGGTCCACCAGGACCTCCTGGACCTCCTGGACCACCTGGTCCACCTGGTGTTCCAGGCTTCTTTGTTGGCCTTGTTGGTCGTGTTGAAACACCTGGCTTTGGAGTGGTTGGTCCTCCAGGACCACCAGGTCCACCTGGCCCACCAGGGCCTCCTGGCCCTCCAGGACCACCTGGTGCTCCAGGTCCTCCAGGTTTACCAGGTTTCTTTGTTGGCTTTGTTGGTCGCGTTGACACACCTGGTCTAGCTGTTGTTGGGCCTCCTGGACCTCCTGGACCTCCTGGTCCTCCTGGTCCACCTGGCCCTCCTGGACTTCCAGGTTTCTTTGTTGGTTTAGTTTTCTTTTTCGTTGGTGTCGTAGTTTTCTTTGGCTTTGGAGTTTTCTTAGTAGGTCCACCTGGTCCACCTGGTCCACCAGGCCCACCCGGTCCTCCTGGACCACCTGGTCCACCAGGACCACCGGGACCTCCTGGTCCACCTGGGCCACCAGGGCCGCCTGGTCCACCAGGGCCACCTGGTGTACCAGGTTTCTTTTTGGTTGGTTTAGTAGGTTCTCCAGGTTTCTTAGTTGTTGGCCCAGCAGGACCTCCGGGTCCACCAGGGCCACCTGGTCCACCTGGTCCTCCTGGTCCACCTGGACCTCCTGGTCCACCTGGTGTACCTGGTTTCTTTTTTGGTGGTGTTGTTGGTCTTGTTGGTACTCCTGGTTTTTTAGTTGTTGGACCACCCGGTCCTCCTGGCCCACCAGGACCACCGGGACCCCCTGGGCCTCCAGGGCCTCCTGGCCCACCTGGACCTCCTGGACCTCCTGGTCCTCCTGGCCCACCTGGACCTCCCGGTCCACCTGGCGTACCTGGCCTTTTCTTGGTGGGTGTTGTTGGTACACTTGGTCCACCTGGTCCCCCAGGGCCTCCAGGACCACCAGGACCACCGGGACCACCTGGGCCTCCTGGGCCTCCTGGACTGCCAGGCTTCTTCTTTGTAGGTGTAGTCTTTTGTCCTGGCCGTTTAGTAGTTGGTCCACCTGGCCCTCCAGGTCCTCCTGGACCACCTGGCCCTCCAGGTCCACCTGGTCCTCCAGGACCTCCGGGTCCATTTGGTCCCCCTGGTCCCCCTGGTCCTCCTGGCCCACCGGGTTTCCCTGGCTTTCTTTTTGTTGGTGTGGTTTTCTGACCTGGCCTTATTGTTGTTGGTCCTCCTGGTCCTCCTGGTCCACCTGGTCCTCCCGGCCCACCGGGTCCTCCTGGGCCACCGGGTTTACCTGGTTTTTTTGTTGTTGTTTTCTTCCCTGGTTTCCTTGGTGTAGTTGGTCCTCCTGGTCCTCCAGGTCCGCCTGGGCCACCAGGGCCACCTGGGCCACCAGGGCCGCCCGGCCCTCCAGGGCCTCCTGGTGTACCAGGCTTATACTTTGTGGGTGTAGTTTTTTGTCCTGGCCTTATAGTTGTTGGTCCACCAGGTCCACTTGGTCCACCAGGACCCCCTGGACCTCCTGGTCCCCCTGGCCCTCCAGGACCTCCAGGTCCATTTGGTCCTCCTGGACCACCTGGTCCTCCTGGCCCACCGGGTTTGCCTGGCTTCATTCTCGTGGGTGTAGTTTTCTGCCCAGGCCTCTTAGTTGTTGGCCCATTGGGACCTCCTGGTCCCCCAGGCCCACCAGGTCCACCGGGTCCACCAGGTCCTCCTGGTCCTCCTGGTCCTCCAGGTTTGCCTGGTTTTTTCTTTGTGGGTGTAGTTTTTTGCCCTGGTCTCTTAGTTGTCGGTCCGTTCGGGCCACCTGGTCCACCAGGACCACCTGGACCACCAGGCCCTCCTGGTCCACCTGGCCCACCTGGTCCTCCAGGTTTACCTGGTTTCTTCTTTGTTGGTGTAGTTTTTTGGCCGGGTCTTTTAGTTGTCGGTCCAGCTGGTCCACCAGGGCCCCCAGGACCCCCTGGACCTCCAGGCCCTCCTGGTCCTCCAGGACCTCCAGGACCATTTGGTCCTCCTGGCCCACCTGGCCCACCTGGTCCACCGGGTTTGCCTGGCTTCTTTCTTGTTGGTGTAGTTTTTTGATTCGGTATCTTAGTTGTTGGTCCTCCTGGTCCTCCTGGTCCTCCGGGTCCTCCTGGGCCTCCTGGACCACCAGGACCTCCTGGCCCTCCTGGTCCACCTGGTCCTCCTGGCCCGCCTGGTTTACCTGGTTTTTTTGTTGTGGTTTTCTTTCCTGGTTTTCTTGTAGTTGGTCCTCCTGGTCCTCCAGGACCACCTGGGCCTCCTGGTCCACCTGGACCACCTGGGCCACCTGGTCCTCCTGGGCCACCTGGCTTGCCTGGCTTCTTCTTTGTGGGTGTAGTTTTTTGTCCTGGCCTTTTAGTTGTTGGACCACCTGGTCCGCCAGGGCCCCCAGGCCCTCCTGGTCCTCCAGGACCTCCAGGACCATTTGGTCCTCCTGGCCCACCTGGACCTCCTGGCCCACCAGGCTTGCCTGGCTTCCTTCTTGTTGGTGTAGTCTTTTGCCCTGGAGTTTTGGTTGTTGGTCCTCCAGGGCCTCCTGGTCCACCAGGGCCTCCAGGTCCACCTGGACCTCCTGGTCCTCCGGGTTTGCCTGGTTTCTTACTTGTTGGTTTCTTCCCTGGTTTGTTAGTTTTAGGCCCAGCTGGGCCACCTGGTCCACCAGGACCTCCCGGACCACCTGGACCACCAGGTCCTCCAGGACCTCCAGGTCCGTTTGGACCACCTGGACCTCCTGGTCCTCCTGGTCCACCAGGAGTGCCTGGCCTCTTCTTTGTGGGTGTAGTTTTTTGTCCTGGTCTTATAGTTGTTGGTCCCCCCGGGCCTCCTGGTCCACCAGGACCACCAGGGCCACCAGGACCACCTGGACCACCAGGTCCACCTGGACCACCTGGTGTACCTGGCTTCTTGGTTGGTTTTGTTGGTTTTGTAGGTTTTCCTGGTTTTTTGGTTGTTGGACCTCCTGGTCCACCAGGACCACCAGGTCCACTTGGTCCACCGGGACCTCCTGGACCACCTGGACCACCAGGTCCTCCTGGTGTGCCGGGTGCATTTTTAGGCTTTGTGGTTGGTTTAGTTGTTTTGCCTGGCTTAGGTTTTGTTGGTCCGCCTGGTCCACCAGGACCTCCTGGACCGCTAGGTCCTCCAGGGCCACCTGGTCCTCCTGGTCCCCCTGGCCCACCAGGTCCTCCAGGGCCACCTGGACCACCTGGTGTACCTGGTTTCCTAGTTGTTGGTCCTCCTGGTCCGCCTGGTCCACCAGGACCACCAGGACCACCTGGACCTCCTGGGCCTCCAGGGCGACCTGGTTTCTTAGTTGTTGGTCCTCCTGGGCCTCCTGGACCTCCGGGGCCACCAGGCCCACCTGGTCCACCAGGACCTCCGGGCCCACCTGGTCCACCTGGTCCACCAGGTCCGCCAGGTCCACCAGGTCCACCTGGGCCTCCAGGCGTTCCAGGTTTCTTTTTGGTTGGTTTGGTTGGTTTTGTTGTTTTACCAGGTTTTGCTGTGGTTGGACCACCAGGACCCCCAGGGCCACCAGGGCCTCCTGGTCCACCTGGTCCACCAGGTCCACCAGGTCCCCCAGGCCCTCCAGGTCCACCAGGACCACCAGGTCCAGCAGGTCCTCCAGGTCCTCCCGGTGTTCCTGGTTTCTTCTTTGTAGGTGTTGTAGGTCTAGTTGGAACACCTGGTCGTTTTGTAGTTGGTCCACCAGGACCGCCAGGACCACCAGGACCTCCAGGGCCACCGGGTCCTCCTGGACCACCTGGTCCTCCTGGCCCATTTGGACCTCCTGGTCCACCTGGTGTTCCTGGTTTCTTTTTGGTAGGCTTTGTAGTTTTACCTGGTTTAGGTTTTGTTGGTCCTCCTGGTCCCCCTGGTCCTCCTGGTCCACCAGGGCCTCCAGGTCCTCCTGGACCATTAGGACCACCTGGTCCACCTGGTCCACTTGGACCTCCAGGTGTTCCTGGTTTCTTCGTGGGTGTTGTTGGTCTTGTGGTCTTTCCTGGTTTGGGAGTAGTTTTCCCACCAGGACCTCCAGGACCACCAGGACCACCAGGTCCACCTGGTCCACCTGGCCCTCCTGGCCCACCTGGTCCTCCAGGTTTACCTGGTTTTTTTGTTGTTGGTCCACCAGGTCCACTGGGACCACCTGGGCCTCCTGGTCCACCAGGTCCCCCTGGTCCTCCTGGATATCCTGGCCGTTTAGTAGTTGGTCCACCTGGGCCTCCAGGTCCATTGGGACCACCTGGACCACCTGGGCCACTTGGTCCGCCGGGTCCACCTGGTCCACCTGGACCTCCGGGACCTCCAGGACCTCCTGGACCCCCTGGTCCACCTGGTCCACCTGGTCCTCCTGGAGTTCCTGTTTTTTATAAGAAATTAATAATAATGAGAGTTGGTTGGAAAGTTGCATTAGAAATGGCTTTACACAGCTTTTCTTTACCTCACACTGTATCACTATTTTTACCACCAGAAATCTTTAATTTACCTGGTTTCTTGGTGGGCTTGGTAGGCTTGGTAGTTTTTCCTGGTTTTGGTTTAGTTGGTCCTCCAGGCCCTCCTGGACCACCTGGACCACCTGGGCCACCCGGTCCACCTGGTCCACCTGGTCCACCAGGTTTTCCTGGTGTGCCTGGCTTTCCTGGCTTTCCTGGTTTTCCTGGCTTTCCCGGTTTCCCCGGTTTACCAGGTTTGGTAGGTTTGGCAGTTGGTTTTGTAGTCTTGGGCCTTGTTGGTCTGGTTCCTTGAAATATACAAAATATAACCTTTAGAGGGCTAATAATGACAATAATAATAATATTATATAATAATCTTAACCTGGCGAAAAATGTCTAAATATATAGTTATAATAATATTACAATAATAATAATAATAATAATAATAATAACTGTTATTTTGTTATCATTAAAGAAATGCAATCAGCTTCTTTTCCAAGGAACGACCATATGATAAATGACAATAAAATGTTGATTGCAAAATGTTAAGGCGAGTAGGTAAAAAAAAGTAGGTAAATGCGTGGAGTTTATTGTCAATCATGGCAGCCGATGGAGCTGAATTGCGAAAGACATGTACTAGGCACTCTGGCAGCTGCTATATGGTCCAAGTGTAACCTCGGAGCACAGATAGATAGATAGATAGATGCCTTTATTTAAACTTAAAAATATGTAAAACCTCAGGATAGTCCCTTCAGGTCAACAGAG
>JANVCJ010074891.1:0-12011 GCA_026413505.1 Epizoanthus ramosus
AATAAAAATGGGGGTCACCGTGCTTGTTTTTGAGAAAAATTATATTAAATGTCAAAAATAAGGTGTAATTGAGGCCCTATGGGTCCCAGTTTAATATAATAATTCTAAATTAAACTGATGACGATAGACTCAATCTTCTAACCGCCTTGACTGGATGTTGACAAATATTTCCAAAAATAGTTCCTGTCCTGTAACTGATTTACGTGCCATATATTGTTGATCAATGTTATTAGTATTTTTAGAAGCCGAATTTTTCCCGGACTCACAAGGGGCAATATCGCCAGGATACGGATTAATTTGGAATAGCTTTATGTGCTTTACCAATACTTTGCCTCCCCCCGTTGCTATACAAAGCAATTGTTAGATTTAAACTGTTTTGTATAATTTTCTATTGACTCACGGAAATTGGAAACAATGTCAATGCCTCCTACGTTATTGCTTAACTGAAGCATTTGGAAATATCAGCAATGACTAATTTCCTTTCGCGGGATTTTCACACGGTGCAAACCACCAAGATTTCAATTTTAATCAGGTTTAATTATATAACCACCAGTCGAGAGGGCGCAAATATAAGACCGTATATTGCACCCCCGCTATTCGTCTCTCAAGTGTCGGAAGGAAGTCGACTCAATTAATATAATTTTTGCCCAAGTTAAGAGGGGTATAAAGATTTGTAAGATTGTTACGAATCAATCTTTGACAAGTGAGCTTGTCTTGTGAAGAGGCACTTTTGAGAAGAATATGAAGTTGTTATAATATGTGTGTGGCAAGGAAGTTAACTGGCAGCGATTGAACTCAAGTGGCACATAACTGAAACAAAAAAGAAAGGTCAGTGGTTCGTATGCCTTAAATACTGTAAAATGAAACCAATTTTTGATGACTGACTAGTCATGCTAAATCCCTGCAAGTCCTTAGGGCTTTTGGGAAATTGATAACCCTTAGTTATAAAAAACCTTTGTGAAAGAGAGAACTTGATTTGTTCGATAATTTGCTTGAAATAATGATACTGTAGTGCAGAATAATATATCCTTTTAATAATGCTTTATGACGTCTTTGGGTTTCAAACAAATCCAGTCTGCCAGTCATTACTGAGTGGCCAAGCACAATGCAAGCACAGCCGGCCAACACTTCAGTTTCTAATACCTGCCGACCTCTTGTAAATTTTACTGCACTGTTTCTGGACATAATCTTTTGAAATACTCGAGGACCTGACATTCGTCGGTAAAGAAAACACAGTTGTCTTCTGTTTGGTTTAATTGTTTTGACTCGTAAATCACTTAAAACCTTTTAACATTATGTCACTTGGTGGTGTATTGTGCATGGGAAGCTATTTTTATTTCCCAAGAGCATTTCCAAAGTATATTAAGAGCACCAAATTCCACTTTTGTGGATAATGAAGATATAAACTGAAAAGGATTAGCGACAAAGTTAAGTTGAGCAAGGTAGCAGCGCAGTCTTCTATCAGTCCCGCCTTGCCAAGACCAGTTTGCTGTTCATTTCAGTTCAAGCAGAGGAAGTAAGCTTTTATAATATTTCTTTTTAAAATGAGCCCACAAGACATCGTCCAAAAGTAGAGATAGTTCGTCTTATATTTCGGGTTTTGTAACAATGTCTAATCGTATTCAAAGTCAATGTTTTTAATATTTTATCATTTTATGTTACGTCGAAATATGGGAGTTCAAAAGCTAAGAAGGCTAAGAACTGAAGGCATAAGTAATATCGTAGTCATGAGAATTAATATAGTGATTTCAGTGATGTTATGATAAAGTCTTAGAACTGCAGGTCATAACTGTTTTTCCCCTGCAAACAGCTGCACTGTCGTCTTGTCCTGCAGCGGTACACGGACCAAAACGTGCTCTTTATCGCTTCATTGCCGATTCCTATCTACATTTCAGCAATAAAGCCGGATAAATAATTTCTATTCTCAATTTCAGACCAAAAAGCCCAAAAGATGTGTACTACTTCCCTATATGATCATGATGACAATGTAGTCTGAGTACAACCGAATCGTTTTTATTTCAAAAGAACTGGAAGTAAAGCCGAGATTATTCAGGTGTACCCTATTATCAGTTGGCGGGTAATTTATTCGAAATTGTTAGTGTCGGATCGGCCGGTATTGAGTCTTGATATTTTCGCAATTAACCCTTGCCCCTCTAAAGCAGTAGGGTTTAATAAACCACAAACGTCTTGCAATACAGGCTAGCTTGTCCTTAGTGGAAGATTTGACAATTTATCAATTCACTTTGGATTTAATAGCTCTCGCAAGTGTTGGAGCAACAATTCCCCGAAGGACTTACCAAGTAGATTTTTAAACTGGAAGCAATTTGTTAAAAATATTTTATGTACGGAAGTTCTTTTTCATTTTACTATCAATTAATAACAATTAATTCGAGGACTTTTGTCATATATTATATAATGATGACATATTTTTCTTCTTCTAGTTCTACCAACAATGTGTATGATTCTGTTCGGTCGTGGCAATATACAGCAGATTCCACTCCTAAGTTAAGCTATTTCAAAGGCTCATTTTCGTATATAATACTTTGGACATTCAATATTTTGGAGAGCACTATTAAATCGGGTATATGCATTTGACTTAATTTGGACGCGCGCCGAGATGACCAAGAGGTGATCTTTTTTAAAAGTTTTGTGATAACGGTCTGTTTGAAATACCGACAGGACTACCGACAGTGCCGGCAGTGCCAAGTATTAACATTGACACAGCTTTCCTCGGTGGCAAAGTAAACAATTTGTGCGATGTCGTGTCGGAACCTGAGTCGGAACATACTGTACAACAGACTGGAACTTCGTCTCTATCGAGTCATCCCGCGATTCCCGGTTTCCGCTGATCTAATCCGGGGCCGGTGACAACTCAGCGGGCCTTCTAATCAGAGACTCGTGCTTTAATATTGAATGGTTTCTCTTATTTCCTTAACCACTTATGTACTCATTGACTTTCGCACCAAGCGAGCAAAACGTGCCACCTTAAATTTGCGACCAGTAACCATTTCAATTAGCGGAGTATTGACTTGAAACTGACCTATTGTTGTACCATCAAGCTTTGGCAGGCAGGACAATGGGAATCAAAGTAAAATCGGTCGCATAAACTTTTGTTTTCTTTCTAGACCCACTTTAGTTATGTGCCTTTTGTACAAGCATTGAAATGCAAATAACAGGATATGAAAATTTAGTGAACTTGTCATTTGACACCAAAGTGCCTTTAATAGTGGTTGGATAGGGTTAATATATCGCGCAGGTGTTGTCCGTGAATCTGGGTTTGGTTATAAATCAGGGGAAAGAGATGCAGCTTACAGCAAACTAGATTGTTTGGTGGTGAGTTAGAAATGATACGTAATTGTGAATCGGATTTAAATATACAGTAGATTAGCAATGGAGCTAGCATTGAAGACCCCGAGCTACGTGATCGCACATGCTGGTCGTTCCGAGGGTGTTACGACCCGCGTTTACAGTACATGGAAACGTTAAGGGACGACGATCGCGATCTGCTTGTTGTTTAGCTGAATGTGTTCTTCTGGCGCAAAATGCGTAGTGCCGAAACGCCTTAATTACGTCACGGGATTAAACTTTTCTTGACATAATATAATTCATTACTTTTAACTACTTTGTGAGCTGGCATACAACGGGATTAGTTAGCCTAACAGTTTGCAAAGCAGATGCCGAGATCGATCTGATCGCGCACAGGTTGCTGCTATTAGAAAACGCTAGTCACTGTTGTGACAGAAACGCTGGCCTAAGATAAGTTGATAGTAAGTGCTCTGTGTTTGTAAAGTTAACTGAGCCATAGTTGAATGTCGAACGGTAATCCTAGTTACTACGCCGGGCAATCGACTTCTGTCAATTTGTTTACTTGTCCCAAGTAAAAACAAAGCGCCAACCGTGTCGTCAAAACGAAGATGCAGATACGATAGGTCTTTTCTTAAACGTTTGGCTCATATACTTCATATATCACTTCAACTTATCGTATATAACATTTTTTTAAGCTGCTCTAGAGCTTCTGATCCTGCCGTGTGCATGGTTAATATTAGTCTGCTCATCAGCTGCCTGAGGTGTTTCTGTTCAGCACTGCAAGCAAACAGTCGCCCTGGCTGATAACCAGTGAAAGTTTTTCGTGTTGTAGTTTTATAGTTTAGGAGAGCAACTAGTTTATCAGTTGAATTACTGTCGGGTGTTACCCTCTGGAAATAGTGTGTATTATTATTTTAAAATAATAAAAATAATGTTATTCTTTTTATAATTATTATGATAGCATGATAGCAACAATTAGTAAGTCGAAAGCTTATACTTTCTTTAGAATAAGTCTTGATACTTACTTTGTAGAATAAACGTCAACTTTTAAAATAATTTATTAAAATATTATACAATAACCCACTTCCGAATTACGCTCCAGTTCCTGTGATCAAAGGTTTCAAATCGAGGCCAGGTGCTAAAGTCTCATATATTACTGTAGTTTTAGCACCTAGCCTCTATGTGAAACCTTTGTTCGCAGGAACTGGAGCGTAATTCGGAAATGGGCTATTGTCCTATAAGGCTCTATATTATGTCTCCAGCAAATGACTAAGCCGACTTCTTAAATTTCTTTGCATATGTCACAATACGTTAGGAAATTCTAATATTTAACTATTGACGCACTAGGATTGAAATACATGATAGAATATATACTTTTCAATATCATAGATTGTAAATTGCAATGGATGGAGGCCGAGAAGGGGAGGCGGGGAGAGAGAGGAGAGGGAAAGCAGTAATTATATTCAGTTATGGCTAATTTTCTCGAGGCCGGCTATGTTCGTGTTCTAAATTCTCCCTACAATATTCTCACAAGAGCAGGTAACATAGGAGAAACAGAGAGATAATAAGCAATAGCGTCATGATAACTCTACCCAAACCCTAACTCTAACCCTAACCCTAACCCTAACCCTAACTCTAACCCTAACAAAACAGATAAATATTAGGCAGCCTATAATATATTTTAATTTTGCTATCAGTTTATTTGGTGGCCTTTTCTAGTTGTGCCGCCTAACTCCAACAACGCAATCACAGATCCCAGCCCGATCCCATGTGCAGACGGTTATAACTGATATTCAGTATGGTACAGTGATGCTCACACCAATGTTTGTAATGTTCCAAGAGGATACCAGTTTCAGTTTATTCGAGTTCGAGGAGTTACCCGCGTGTAATTAACAAGATTGTTCTGATAAAGTGCGCACCGTCGGCTTCCACTGATACCAGCTTTCACAGCTGACGGAACTATCGACGTTAAATAAAGTTACTTTACCTTTTTTTAACCTCTCTTATACTGAACATCAGATAAGATCATGATTATTATGTAGTGTTGTGCGCGTTTACAACCTTCTCTCTTAGTAATCTGTGATACGGCCATTAGTATTATGTACTACGTATGCGTTTACGATGTATTTTCAATTATGAAATTTCTTGCAAAAGAGATCAACTGTAAAATTTAAAAAGCGACTAAACTGATAAACTTCCCTCTCTCCTAGAATTATCAGAGAAGATCATGATTGTGGAGGCTGTGGGCGTGGTGCTGGCCGCGTTGGCCCTCGTGATAGCATACACCCTCATAGCACATTACTCCGAAGATCCCAGGCTCCCGCCCGGTCCAATTCCTCTGCCCCTGATTGGCAACATGCTGCAAATGGGCCCCAAACCTCACATCGGTTTGACGAAGCTCGCCCGAAGGTATGGGAAAATTTTTCGTCTCCAAGTCGGCGTGCATCGCATAGTGGTCATCAATAGCATCGAAGTGGCGCGGGAAGCACTGGTCAGAAAAGCAAACGATTTTGCTGGCAGACCTCTGCTGTACACTGCCAGCTTGATTTCCCGAGGCGGCAAAGATATTGCCTTCGCCGACTTTGGTCCTGCGTGGAAGGAACAGCGTAAAATTGCACATTCTGCTCTGAGGATGTTCGGCAGCGGAGTCAAGCCAATCGAGGAGAAAACGTGCAAAGAAGTGGATGAACTTATCAAGAGGTTCGCATCTGCCGAGGGAAAACCACTCAACCCCAGTAAAGACGTCGTACTTGCTGTTCTTAACGTAATCTGCTCGTTCGTGTTTGGAAAGCGTTACGAAATGGAAGACCCCGAGTTTGACACTATAGTTAGATACAACGAGCAATTCGTCCAAGGCTTTCGCTCGGGCAATATTGTCGATTTCTTCCCCTGGCTTCGATATCTACCCAACAAAGGGTTGGATATGATCAAAGAAGCCATCAAAGACAGAGATGCTGTGTTGCAGAAAAAGTACGATGAACACGTGAGAACCTTCCAAGATGGAATAACACGTGACCTGACAGACGCGCTGTTGAAGGTCCTTAGAGATTCACAGCAAGAGAAGCCCGAACTGAAGTGCACATTCACTGAAGACCACGTGCTCATGACCATGTTTGATATCTTTAGCGCGGGAACGGAAACAACTTCGACTTGTGTCCTTTGGGCGATAATATATTTCGTAATGAACCCACAGGTGCAAGAGAAAGTACATAAGGAGCTTGACGCAGTCATTGGGCCAGAGCGCTTGCCTCAGCTGGAAGACAAAGAAAACCTTCCATATTTGGAGGCAACTATCGCAGAGATTCTGCGCTACAGTTCGCTTGTCCCACTCCTCTTTCCGCACTCGACCACTTCCGACACAAGTTTGAGCGGCTACTTCATTCCAAAGGATACCGTGATTATGTTCAATGCTTGGTCGATGCACCGCGACCAGAAACAGTGGAACACTCCGTTTAAGTTCGATCCCACCAGGTTTCTGGACTCTGAAGGCAAATATATCTGCCCTGCTACTCTCAGCTACATGCCTTTCGGTGCAGGTAGAAGAGTTTGTCTGGCCGAGTCCTTGGGCAAGATCCAACTATTCTTGTTCATTTCACGCCTGATTCATAGCTTCCGGTTTAGCGTGCCAGAGGGAGGAACAGTACCAGATCTTGAGGGAATATTTGGAGCAAGTTTGAGTCCAAAGCCTTTCAATATATGTATTGTAAAACGACACTAATTTTTTAGCCACGAATTGCTGTTTGTTATATAGTAATCTAATTTATCAAAGCAACTGACAATATATATACGTATCAACAAACACCAAGCACCACTGTTTCAACTGTTGGAAGTTGCCTTTAGCTTTCGAGTTTGTAGAGGTCTTAAACATAAAGTAAATCTAATCCTACTAAAGACTTGAGTACATAATAAATGAAGAAAATAATTACAATTTCTCTACCCAAAATTATACACGTCATCAAAATCACCTTATATATATATATTTATATTGTTTAAAATTAAGAAAAAACACATTACATGTGAACCCAGCAAAGTTTTGAAGAGGAATTGACATTTCTACTAAATTGTATGTCGATCAAAATGCTTTCATTTGTAGTTCTGAGACAGAAAACAGAAGTTCGTTGCTTTGCTGAATATTTTACATCGCAGTACTTTAACGTTATAATTGTTTGAAATATTCGCGATGATTGTGAGTAAAACTAATATATATAAAAGAGTGTAAAACAAATTTATTTATCCACATCCATATCGAAGTCAATTTTACTGCGGCCTCATGACTGCGTACAGGAATAAACTGTGGTTAGTTTTAAATATTTCATACATGACTTAGTTTTGAGAGTTTTTAAAATTCTAACTAACCATAACCCAAGTAAATTGTCTGAGATGATAAGGAAGTTCAAAATCAACCGTATATAGTACTACAGTATTATAGTACTACAGTATATAGTATTATAGTATTATAGTTTATAGTACTACAGTATTAAGACCTGGTGTGTTGACGACACCTTTGTACACGAATATATCCGCATTTTAAACTGTTAGACTCGAACAAAAATGTTTTGTACTTGAAGTCTTGTCTTACACTCAAATGCGCTCTTGCTTATGTATGATACAAAATTCAGTGTTTTATATTTATATTATGTCGTCTTTGAATGGAACTAAGTAATTTGTTTGTGTTTACCGCAAGTGCTTTTAAGCGATTGGTTCAGTGCTATAAATAAGTATATTTACGAAATTGCTAGATTTCGGAATCATTAAAACTGTAAATATATTTATCAAACACAATTATATTGGAAGAAAGTAATTGTATGTGAAATTGCTAGTGTACATGTATCCCACATTGAGCCAGCATGTATCCCATCACGCAGGTAGTCTAGTAATGGTCACAACTGAGAAATGTATCAGCAACATAACAGTATATGCGTATTGTACGAGCACATGTGTTTATATGTTGGGGGGGGGGGGTCAATCTTTTCAAACAATTCAGTACGTTGTGGCCCAGTAGTTAGTGATTGATTTGAGATGTAACTATTGCGATGATGCTACCTAAACCTGTATGTACATATCTGAATTGTAAGAATTTGCTCACATTCATATTCGAGATTATTTTATGTTAATTTATGCTTAATATAAATAAAGTAATGCTCATATTTATAAACATGAAATCACAAATAAAACATTTCATGAAAGTAACTGATTGCTTGTATTGCAAATCATCGCATGTCCGTGGTTGGCCCTTATATTCCTTTCAGTCCTCAGATACCTTTTGAAACTGAATAAGATGTCATAATTTCTTAAATGGACAAAACACAAACCATGACCATTCAAATGAAAGCCGTCTTGTTAAGTACTAATTTTTAGAAAATCTTTTGAGACTGAAGCTTGCCTTTCAAACTGAGTGTGATGTTATTACTTCTTAGTAACACAAGCAATAGTTGGTCTCGGATTTTCTATTCTCGGATTTTCAGTCTGATCCTCCGAGTCTCTGATTACTGTTAGTCTTAGATTTTCTATTTGTGTCATTGTGATGCATGCAATATTGGTCTTGGGGTAGGGTTAGGGTAACCCTCCTAACCCTAACTACATCTTGGTGACTTAGGGTGGAGGGAAGGATCAAAGGCTAAGATCTAAGGCAGCAAGGCTAATAATGTAATAGCACTGATACCGCGCCGTGCGTCTCGCATGGTATCCAAGTGGGTCTAATGGTATACAAGTTAGTCTAAGGCCGTGCCAATATGGTTCTCAGGGTATACCTACTCAGGATTAAGAGAACGCAAATGGACCTAAAGGTATGCAAGTGGGTTTAAGGGTACGTAAATGGATCTCAGGGTATGAAAGTGGGCTTATAAAAGAGTGTCGAAGTGCCCCTAAGGGTACGTAGGTGCGACAAGTGCACATATATAGGCCTATGGGTGCCTTAACTTAAGCTTAGTGTAGGCGGGGTTAGGGATAGGCTCCAAGAACTTGACAAGTTAGAATCTGAGTTAGAATCCGAGTTGGAGTACGAGTTCAGTGGAGTCCGAGTTGGAGTCCGAGTTTTAGATTGAGTCCGAGTTGCCGGAGTCCGTTTATTTGGAATTGATTTACGTTTATACCCATGTGATCCAAATTGCACTTCAGTAATACCAAATTGCACTCCGGTAATAACAACTTGCACTCCGGTAATACCAAATTGCACTCCGGTAATACCAAATTGCACTCCGGTGAATACCAAATTGCTCTCTGTTTATAAACAATTGATCTAGGTTTATACCAATTTGCATGCACTCCGATTATACCAAATTGCACT
Source organism: Epizoanthus ramosus (assembly GCA_026413505.1). NCBI lineage: Eukaryota > Metazoa > Cnidaria > Anthozoa > Zoantharia > Epizoanthidae > Epizoanthus > Epizoanthus ramosus. Next base: position 9,593 of record JANVCJ010074891.1, read on the forward strand.
CCGTTTATATGTAATTGACATACGATTATACCAAATTGAACTAACTCTAATACAAAATTGCACTCCGTATATTCATAATTGCACTTCGTTTACACAAATTGCACTCCTTTGATCCAAATTGCAATCCGTTTATACATAATTTCACTTCAATATGTTATAATATTTTAGTCAGAGACAACCCATTTTATTCAAGATAATGCATTCCGGTCAGTGATACCAAATTGCACTTTGTTCATAACAGCGACAAAAAACGTGGATATTTATAATTTATTGCGATATATTCGAGGTGGAGGCAAGCAACTTCTGACTGTCCAATAGTTTAATAAAAGTTAAAAAGTTAAAAAAGACGTTTCGGCTAAAATCAGTTAAAATTATTATAAAATATGATTACATGGCTTGGATCTGCTATTAATCTAAAAAGATGCTTGGAATGCCTCTTGGTTGTTCCTAACAATTTTGACATATGTACCAGGCAGTGCAATAGCTATATTATAAGTATTTCCTGTGCACAAGTCTTGTACATGTAGTGTAATTCCTGTATTTTTTGTGATGTTTAATCTTTGAAAGTATTATTAAAATTATATGATTTCAGGGAACTGAAGTACAGCAAATGCAGGCATATGATCAAGACAAGACACTAAATGCAACAGTAACTTTTGAAATAGACTCATGTAAGTACCTGTTGTTCAGACTTGTTTAGCCGTTTAGTATCATGCTGTAGTAACTTAAACACTTTCGCGTACTGAATGGATTGATAGTGAAGAAAATGAAGAATTGATTGATGAGTTAAGTAGAGCCATGTTTTATAATTAGTAGCCATGTCAAGGAGTCATAATCTATTTTGTTGATTAATTGTTTGATTCGCTGAAATCGAAATGACTAGTGGCAGAATATTTACCGATATACAAAGCATCGAGGTAAATATTCTAAACGTCACTATTCACCGAGATTGAAGTTTTTTCCAATTCGTCTATATGAGGGCATGAATTCATTATTATTTATTCTTTACGGTTCTATTCCTGGTATGTCACAATTCATCACCCAAATATTCTAATTTCCAAACTAAGGGCCTGTTTACATAGAATAGGGTCACCCTCATAGGGGGGTAGATAGATAGAAAGATAGTGAATTTTATTTCAACAGGGTAGCTCATTCAGCATCATAGGGGCCCTACTAGTAGGATAACCCTCCTCTAAACATAACCACAAGTTGTGTTTACATGTCAGGTAGGGTCACCCTAGGGGTAGGGTTATCCTATCAACCAGGTAGGGTGACCCTCCTAGGAGGGCCAGCTTTAATCCATGTAAACGCTCAAGGTAGGGCGACCCTAGGGGGAGGGCTATCTCGAATTGCATCAAATGACGTCAAATGACCTATTTTGCGCGCTAAATTTTCGATCACAAAAACAAAATGGCGTCTCGTGCGTATCGACCTGGCGAATATTCCCGAAGATATCGAGCAGAAACTATCGCAAATGAGCATCAAAGTGATGAGAACTGATAATGTAGAAGAATGTAATGACGCCATGTGTGTTGTTGCCCTCATACCGGTTAATAAAGCCGTGTGTTATTTTTTGATATTGCATGCAGGTTAGTAAAGCGGTGGTGGTGGCGGGAGGATTCTAGATAGTATTTACCGGTTAATAAAGCCATGTGTTATTGTTTGATATTGCCTGCAGGCTAGTGAAGCCCTGGTGGTGGCGGGAGGATTCTAGACAGTATTTACCGGTTAATAAAGCCATGTGTTATTTTTTGATATTGCCTGCAGGTTAGTAAAGCCCTGGTGGTGGCGGGAGGATTCTAGACAATATTTACCGATTTTAGAGAAAAACGAACCCACATTGAAACAGTGGCTGATGCAGGTGGGATTACTGCAGGTTGGTTGCTCGATCTGGTACTGTACATTTTTATACAATGCACTGAGTTACTGGCAGACAACAGAAAACCGTTGACACACTACTTACTTTTAATTAATATCAATGGCTCTAAGTTGCCCCTTTTTAGCAGTCTGACTGCAAAGGTGTATACTGAGTGACACGAACATTGCCTTAATTACATTTTACAGTGCACTAACGCACTAATGCTACTGATCCATAGACGTACACTGTTGTCTCAGGGTCTAAAAACGTATTTATGATTTTATGAATTAGTAAATGTCGTGGAAAAGTCATGGAAGCTAGATTATGTGATGTTTTACTTGGACATGAAAATTCCAGCACATGATCAAATGTCATGGAAAGTTATGGTACTTTTATAGAAAGTTGACCCAGTGTACAGGATTGTTATACAATCACTATGTTACTATCGGATTCGTCCGTGGACAGGGACATTAAGCCGTTGGTGTAGTCTCTCGACATTCTATCGGGGGACTTAAAAGAACCCACACACTTGTCGATAGGAGTAGGCTAATGCCGGTGTTG
>JANVCJ010074902.1:0-12011 GCA_026413505.1 Epizoanthus ramosus
AAATTTTCAATTCATGGTTTTTAAATAAAAAAAAATTTTAAAAAAAAAATGCCACCCCCCCCCCCCCCCTTGGGGTTTACATTGATAGGTTTGCAATACACACTCCAGGCTACAGTACTGCTACGCAGTGAAGCATTCTATAAAATAGGGCAGGTGATTGATAATTCGATAATGCTTTATCAGTTTTTTTTATCAATGTTTGTTTTATGCAGGATTTGTCACTATGGAAATATGCTTGCCACGGTGACGAAAAGTGTTTATTGTAGAAAGTCACTGCTGTACTGACAACTTTTATGAGTTTACCATGGCATACAAAACTATATCTCTGCTCAAACTTACTGTAAATTTTAGTAAACTTTAATTTGCAGTTTGGAAGAATCAAAATTAAATCCAGGGGGTGACAATCTGATACAATAATGTAATTATTCTTTGTGGAATTGTGGCAAGTAGTCCAGTCCGAAGATAGTTCAATCTCACATTTGCTATTTTTACTTTAAACTCCAAATTTCACATCCAAAAATCTATTTCAAAATAAGTGGCAAGAAAACAGATCAAAAATGTATATTGCACATCTTTGTGCATTACTAAAGGCTAGTATAATTTTCACTCAAAACATATTAATAAAAGAATGCATCTGTTCATTATTTCAATACTATGAGTGGAAACTGTTACTGCCACTTCAATTCAAAGAAGAAATACAACAAGTGCAGATGACTTACCCAATATTTCAGATTACATTAAAAAAGGTAGCAAGTTCGAAATATTGAACATAAATTTGTAAAAAATCTGGGTTTATTGAAGAAGAAATTATAAAAAGGAAGAGAAATACTTTAACAATTCTGAAAAGAATGATAATTATAGTAGTTTATCATTTAACATAACAAAAACTAAAACTGGTATTGCTAATAAGATGCAAATAACATTGCCAAAAAAACTGTAATTAATAGCGACCACTCTAAATTAAGTGGTCATGTGATGCCAGTGTTTTCCAAGGATTATAGCAACATATGTGACACAATTATATTTCTTGACAGTTTATATTCCTGATAAATTCAGCCAGCAGACATGTAATCAACGCTATCTGCATACAAGCATTAGTAATGCACCAATGCCAACCCCAGCAACGGCAGCAACACGCCATCCAGTCGAACCACTGCCTGTTCCATCATCATCCTCTGCTTGAAAAAATCTAACAAATCCATCCTGCAAAAGAGAGATTGAAATATAAAAGTTATTTTGAGGACTAAAAAATAGCCAGAACTAAAGCTGTATAGACATGAATAGATAACAAAAGTGAAAATTAGTAAGAGTAGTCTTGAAAAATTACCAAAATGTGTTTTGTTCTCCAAAACAAGAGTGTCGGTGCTCATAAAAGCCACTCATTGCTAACACTAGGGTCCCCAGTATCTATGTCAATGAAGTTGGCAGCTGATATGAATAATCAAGACATCACACCAGCTCTCTGTGTCAAGCTTTTATCTACTCTACCATTTTTACTTGTGAAAGTGGCTGGAAAGAGAAATATCTGAGATGATTTGACTAAATTCAACACAAAAAGGGCACAGTAGGTAACTGAAAACACGAGGCAGCCTTCAACAAAATAATAATACTACACGTACAAGCTGCTGCACTAAAAAAACTTTATGCAAATGAAAAATAAAAATAACTGTATTTGAAATAAACATTTAATGATTTGTGACGAAAATTCTGCATAAAAAATAAAATACATGTACATCTTGCTGAATATGAAAAATATAAAATTGCCCTGTCAGGTTCTACAAAATAGATAAAATATAAGAAGCATAATTCATTTTTTTTCAGGAAATAAACTCTAAGACCAAATTTGACTAATTTTCTTAAATTGTCAAAACTAAATTTTCCTAAATATAACTACCGCAGTTATTTCTGTCCAAATACGAATTATTCTGAACATCTTGGCCAATACTCAAGACTCGGAGAAATACGGCCTCCCAACACTATATTCCTTTTAAATCACCAGTATAAATAAAATAAAATATTTTAGTAACTCCAAATCCAAGAAGGTCTATAATATTTCTTTCTGACAATTTTTTGGTGGCAAACGTAGATCGTAAGCTTTTCTGGAAAATATTATTATAGGAATTACGTTTCAGTCACAAGATGAGATACGTGCATGAAACACAAGCCAATTCGAAATATATTTCCGGATGTTACGAACATTACACAGCCAAGGAAAAATATAAAAATAAGTACCAAAAAAAGGAAATTTCTCCACGTTTTGACTGCCGTTTTTTCCTTCTACTTCTAGTTCTAAACATTCGAAATTTTACTCAATCATTAGTGTTTTGTTGCAAATGCAGGCGTTCTGTTGACATTAGAATATTACATGTACAAGGCTAAACAAGAGTTTTCCCGTTCAATTTAATAAACGCTGTGTTTTGTGCTGAATGCCGAAGATGGCGACTTTCTCACTAACAGAACATGCTGAAACGATACATGATATGCGTTTTGCCGCCGGTTAAATTTTTTTTCTCAAGAAGCATTTCTGACTTTTGAAATTTTACAATGGCATTTCCTGAATATTATTGTGTGGGCTGCGCCGAACATTCTGGCAATTTCCCAGAAATATAATATTTTAATTCTGTTATTAAAGATCGCACCAAGAATCTTTGTAAAACATCACTACCCTTTTTGACCTTTATTTCGTTAACTTTTTTGCAGGTTTTACTAACTAACAATACACGGAATCCTTCTGACGGTAATTATACTACCGAGTAATGGCTGAACGAGAGGAAATTTCACACGATTCTATAAATTATATTCGAAATTTCTTCGAAATTTGCAGCCCAAACAATTTTCTGCAATCATGCCGGCTCTCTTATCAGTTCTTCCTTCTTTTGATAGTTGATTCTGAAAATATTTAGATTTCCAGAATTTTTTATATAATTTCTTTGGAATATTTTTCATCTTTTTAAATTTGAATGATGATTACGTTTAATTTGTGGAACTGTCAACAGAATTCGGAATAACTCCACTGCAGTTCTTTAATCCCAACAGAATTTCTTCTAAAAATAGTCAGTCCCAAATACACTTATGTTATCTCCTTGTGCAAAGATGGAAAATAATTTGAAATCGTCCTTACCCATCCGCCATTTTCGTCAATCCATCCCGAAAGATTTTGATCCATGTATCTTACAACCCAGTCAACAACATTGTCCACAAAGCTTGCGAGATCTTCTCTCTGAGCACAGTGCACTGCCAAATTTGCCCCAAATGCCAAAAAAGCAACAATTCTTCCCCAATTGTTACCACTCTGAAAAATCTCATCGGCTATTCCCACAAATGTAGGATAGGCTGAGTTTTGAGTTAAATGGAGCTGATCGCACATGGAATCGAAGAGTTGTCTATTGCCAGCAATGAGTTCATCAGCGACCCTGCGTAACTGCAGTGATGCAGGTGTTGGTTTTGAGTCTTCATGATATCCCGTAAGGAAAATCTCATTTTGTCTCAACTTGTAACCTACATAGTCTTTCACAATATGATAAAACCGACTTGTTTCTGCAACAGGCATAGTGGCAAAGCAGTTCAAATATAATCCACAAATCCACAACTTGTGCGTTCCTTTTCCCGCGTGAAGTAAATCACGAGCCGGCGGTGGATTACGAATCAGTGACTTGCAGGTATTAACGCTGCTTCTCAACTGAAAGGAAATTCCTTTCCAGAGCAAGTTAGGGTTTTGCAGTACCACTCAACTTCAGATGCGGATATGCACTCAGTGAGGCTTATACTTTTATAGAACTCAAAGTAGCACAGATGCCTTTATCACGTCCAACACACTTGATTATGATCGCCGGGGATCAAAATTCGAAAATGGAACCGAAGGTTTGTTCTACACAACTTGTCAGGGCAGAAATCAAGGATTTTCTGTAAGATCTGGTTTCACAACTTCTTGATTGATCAATTTTGATGAATCTACACTCCATCTGTGGATAGTTCTATAGTACTGGCTAGTAGCAGTACAAAGCCCCGTGCTTCAGTCGCGCTGTAACTCGGATCCTGTCACGACTACTACTCGATTTAAATACGTCATGTGATTGGTTAATTATTATCAGCCAATCAGCAGCATTGTAACATGTAAATTAACCGGGAAACGTCACAATTCCTATTAATTTACCCGGAATAAACCCGGACGGTCAAGCTGTGCGTTAAAGGACAAAATGAAGTGACGGAACACCATTGATACTAAATTTTTCAGTTTCATGCTTGTCCATTACCTTTTTCAGATAATAGAACACATCCAGAAATATCCTGCGGATGTGCAGCCATGCATGGCTTCTATCCTCGGAACGCGTGGGTACCACTATAACGATGACTCACTACAAATTGTGACGTAATTGTCAATTAACTTTCCCAGTGGTAATTCGCACATGACTGATTTTAATGAAACTGGACGTTTTCCATCGCTTACGTAATATTTGATAACATACTGAGTTGTTCTTAGGATTTCTGCTATATTTCGTCAAAAATATGAATACAAGTGAAATTTTAATTTGTGTTTGAATTGAGTGGGCGTTTGCCATTGTGTTACAAAACCCTTCGGCTTCGGTTCCGTGATTTCCTTTTTTAACTATCGATTGCTGCTAGTGCTACGTGAAGGATTTTTTTGAGAGCAAAAGCTGACGTCACTAAATAGCCGGAGAGCACCGAAAAGAAAGTTGCTTCAATCAGCAGTTTTTGAGTGCTAACAGCTAGCTAGCTATAACTGCAAAGAATGTGAAAAATAGGATTTGATATCGAGTTTATGGTGAGTTCTAAAAATAGCAAGAAATACATTTGTAGTGTATTTTTTAAATGATCTTCGGTATTAACATTGTAAGAAAATTCGTATCAAATTCTGTTAGACACTGTCAAAAGGTTCAATGAGATTAAGAACCATTTACCAGCTCAATTACCTAATAGGTTCCATTGTCTTTACCTAGCATGATTAGTGATTAGTTGATACGAGAACATTGTTGAAATACCTCAGCGAAGACATGGAAGAGGCCGGTGTTAAATGCCAGATCGAAGACTTGGATTGTTTTAAGAACAAGGAATGTAATTAATGGGACTGTTTAACGGAAATAACATACCTTTATACTAAACTAGAATATTTGCCCAAAGCAAACTCGATGCCCGTGCAAACAGTTTCGTACTTGGCTGTATGCCAGGCGTTTAAAGCGCACACCGGCTTGCCAATATCTGCGTTTTACACTTTCTATTCAACTCGATGTGTTCAATCTCTAGTTTATACAATGCTTGATTAGACGTTAGCAACGCGAAAGTGTTTTCATGTCTTTACCAGGACATGCGTTTTTGCCGGTGTCTGCGAACAGCTAACAGGGAATGAAATCGCCTAAAATCGTATAAAAATTGTGTGTGTTGCCATCAGAACAAACTGATGCATGCTCGTTATAATGCGCATACTTCACATGCTATCGGTTTAATTGCCATTCTGTAGTCCCCGGGGGATTTAATAATAATAAAGATTACAATTACAAATACAGGCATGTTACACTATTGTGGCAAATTGCTTTACTAGATGCTGCCAGGTAAATTTTGGAAATATGAACAAGTTCAGACGTGCCTCTGGGTACGGTCGGGTTACAAAACCTGTGTTAGTAGGAACCAAAATATTTAATGAATCTAAAACCAAATACAGAAGTACACAGTAAAATATTGACACACATTTGTAAGTGTCGGAACGCAATCCATATGTACCGGAAATATTTCGACAGAAATTACTATGTGATTGTGTCGCATTGAGTAGTTAAAATTTCTTCCTGATTTCTGCCCGCCCATCCCGATCCCGGGACATATTGAAGGGCGCATGACGCCTGAGTGGGTTCCTCTGCTAAACAGTGTCAGTGACGCATGAATCAATATATTTCCCGACTTATTTCAACCACTGGTCACGTATACTGCAACTGGAACCCTCTTGCATTGTACTAATATGTTATGTGAATAGCAGCTTTATTACTTTACTAGATATATTTTACCAAAATTACTAGAGTACAGTCTTCAGTTAAACATGTTAAAAAAAACTCAAAATAAATACCGCGCCGAGGGGTTTTGTGTTTCTTTTTGTAAAACCACGGAGCTCTAGACTTTGCAGAAGACTGAAAACAAAACGCGACGTGCTCTACAGTCTACTGACTTTGGCACGTGGAGTCGGGGCGTAAAACAGGACGCGACTTGTTCCACATCATACAATACAGTATTATTATACAATTCTTGAAATCTTCTGGATAATTTCAATTTCTGTTTCGAAGACTTGATTTATACTTTTTTTAATAACTAAATAAGAACAAAGTTAATAAGAACATTGAAGCTGAAATCGTCTGAAAAATAAGAACAAACTAAGAACAAACTGAGGCTGAAACACAATTTCGTTCCAAATTTGTTCAAATCCCTACACTACAGCTAATAAGAACAAAATAAGAACATTTTGAGCCTCAAATTGTCGAAAAAATAAGAATATTGAGCCTGAGTGAAATTTTACTGGTTCTTAAGTGTAACTTGTTTCTCTGTATCCTAAATTTAGCGAATATATTTTGTTGCGCAGTGACATGACCTGTGCATACCAATGGTCGTTGGTCGAACTTATAAACTTTTTACAACACGAAGCGGCTTTGATGACTTTTTCGGAGATGTATAAAAAATATTGGAAGGTCCCTAAAAACATGTTGATTTTTGTATCGATCGATCGCATGTTGAAAGAAAAAGTGAGCCAGCGATCCTCACTTGTGTTTAGCCAGTTGCTAGCCATGCGCAGTACCGCCTTCCTTCATTTGTACTGCCAAGTCTCACGTTTGCTCGGTCGTAGCAAAGTCACATGATTTTTCAGTTTGTTCTCAAAATAATATAGCTGAATGAAACAAGGCACTTCTTTAATTCAACGCCAAAGGAAATATATATTTCAGCTTGACTGAAGATGCTCGTTTTCCTTCAAATCTTTTTTGGCTGCCAAGGAAAGTTAGCGTCTGCACACGTACGCAGGGCCAGGCAGGCCGCAAGATATATCAAAACTCCTACTCAAGTTAATCTGCAACTTATAAACGTTGTCACTTTGTTCTCGCAAAACCGCTAACTGAGAGGAAAGGCTCTGCAGGTTTTAGCATATATACGAGGTATTCATTGTACAACTACTATGTACCAAACTGCTAGCAAAACAAGCATGTGATCAACTCGAATGTAATTATTTTTTTCACCTTGTCACCGAGTTGATTGTCCCTTTTGGCTCCATATGTACATGTACCGTAAATTTGTCGCATTAAACATTTCGGTAGTACTTCACTCATCGCTGGTAACGCCCAGCTCTCATCAGCACACATGGCCTTCGTGACAGGTTTAGTAAAATGATAAATTGTAAAACCTCATCCAAGTATAAAAAAAAATTCATGGTTTCATTTCTCAACGGCATTTTCTCCTGTTCATACACTGCAGCCAATTGTAATCTCGAATAAACATTCTAAAGTTGAACGCTAAACTCTATGTTTGTATATTTCCTCTCAAAACAATTGAAAGAACTGAAGTGCAAACCTCCGTCGTGTTGCCAGTGTAGAAATATGGTGTACACATTGCCATCATGGGATCAAAGACGTAGAACCAGAACGTTCTTCGGCCCAAGGAATGCCACACACCCAACATGTTGTATTAAACGCACGTTTTCGATAAATGTTTAATAAAGCACGTGTTCTGGTGCTCCATTTAGTGTTCGAGTAAGTCGGTGTATTCACTTTATTAGAGGACACTCCAACATATCAGCCGCCGTTGTATCCGTAAGATTTTATTTTATTGAATATAAATTCATAGATCTTAAGCGCGTAACATTAAGCGACAGCAATCATAACATTAACAAATTAAAGCCTTTTCAAAGGCAGTGGACCACGAGGCCGCGCAATGACAATAAAATTAAAAAGACCGTACTGGAACTCGATGTATAATTTGGCCGCACGTTTGCTGTTCAGACACTGGAATCAGACATCCCTTGAAATGATAAAAAGAATCAAACAGATTCAATGACTGCATGGCTCGCACTACGGCAAAAGGCCAGAATTATTGCCCGATATTTCGATTTGTAGAAATAGCCGGCTTCCGGGAGTTGTCTTCGGCGATAGGATCACTGACGCGGTCAACAATAACCTGATCAGTTTAATATATCACGAAATGCCAAAATATGGGCTTCAAGCCTTCATTGAAAACGAACACTGAGTATACGTTATGCTTTATTCAGTGACACAGAAATTCGTTGCATACAGTTCGATCCATAACCTACTTCTGTCAAAGACCTCCGTGTAGTACAAAAAAGCCTAAGGGGGTAGTACTGGAATCAATCAACTATAATAGAGCTTTTGGGGACCTTTGGGCAGTCTGTCTTGATCCGTTGTGCTCAAACATGTCAATGAAAACTGTGAGATATGGAAACTGACACGATTGAGTTGAAACAGAAGGTGTGTCAATAAATTGACAATAAATTTCAATTTAACTTTTAAAATTGTTTTATAACCTGTACTTCAAACCCGATAAAAAAGACTCCAGGCCTCGGTTGTTCAAAACGTGGTCCGGATAGCGTTATACAGCCATATAAATCCTTATCCAGAGGCAGAGTATAATTGTTAACTATTTATGTTATTTTATCCACAGGGTAAGGATTATCTGCTGGATAACGCTATCCAGCGAATAAATCTGTATCCAGTCGATAAGTGAGTCGTAAGTGTTAGCTATTTACCTCGTATTATATCGAATGGATGAAGGTTTCGTCAATTAACTGAATTGCGCTATCCACACTTTAAACAACCGGGGCCAGAGGACTTGTTTGCCAAATGTGAACACTTGTTTAGTTGTTAAAGAGAGACCAACTAACATGACCTGCGGTTAGTCATTCCACAATGCAAATGGTCGCCACAGAAAAGCGGAGCCAGAACAAAATTCACATTCGTAATGCAGCGTACCGGCAGCGTATTTCAAGGAATCGACATGGTCCCGGGTTCAAAGGGTAGTGATCACTGTGTTGTTCTCTATAACTGGCAGCCATCGGAGCCCTGTATACGTATAACCCTAACCCTAACCCTTATACTAACGTTAACCCTGATCCTAACCCCAATCCTAATCCTAACCCCAACCCCAACCCTAATCCTAACCCTAATCCTAACCCTAACCCCAACCCTAACCCCAACCCTAATCCTAACCCTAACCCCAACCCTAATCCCAACCCTTACCCTAACCCTAACCCTAATCCTAACCCTAACCCTAACCCTAACCCTAACCCGTACAAGGTTAACCAAGGGCAAGGATAGCTAAGTAATAATAAAGATTGTATTCCTAATTACAGTCGAGACTTTTGACCAGAGCTTGTTCCGTCCATTGTCGATATGATGGACAGGCGCGAACGAATACATTTTTTCCCGCCAAAACTCCTCTACTTTACGAGTGTGCGTCGAACTATAGCTAATAATTAATGGCCACCAACAAATGAAATAACGATCGCGACTGTAACTGAAGTTGTGCATCTGTAAATAACCCATGAAACAAGAAAAGTAACATTGAGTTTATACTGAGATTATTGGCTAGTTTGGTGTTGTTCAATAATGTTGGAAACGAGTAGATCCATCCAAACTCGGAAAACGTACCAATTCTTTCTTATCACGTGATTCAATTCTTTTTTCATACTTGTTTTATGCTTGTCCGAGAGTTTTCGTACTTCGTAAAAAAATCATTAGCAGGGTTAGTGTTGTGATGGAAAGTGTTCTATTAAAAATTACTTAATTTCGAATTTACTATTGGTTGAGGATAATTATATTAGCCATGAAAATATCAACAGCAATGACATTGCCATTTAAAGTGTGTGCCGTGCCGGTCGGCTTGTCGGCTTATCGTCTCGTATCGTCAATGTCAATGTCACATCATAGAAAACCGCCCTCCTTTGCATTAGCACCAGTATATATCTTGAGGGCCACATTAACAGCTTCTTCGTGCTTGTTGCATATATATATTGAGCGGAACTGGATCGACCAGTTTAATTTGTAGGTAATTTCACGGAACAAATCAGTGGTGTAGTCCCCCTTTGCTTCAAACGAATTCTTTTTTCTGATTTCTGGGGCTATTTCAGTTTGCAATACTTGGGACATATGACAACAAAAACAGCGGAAAAGGCTTAAATCACTAAAAATATCTTCAAATGTACACAAGAAAATCCTGTTTACCCTGCTTTATATTTCAATATCGATTTGATTACATTGTCTTTATAAATAGAACTGATATTATGTACAATTTCCGGCGCGAATCACAAGTTTAGCGTGCCTGTACGTACATTCTTGCACGGCGCTAAGTTTACAGTTTTTTGAGAAAATAAAACCCACTATTAAATACCAATATACACTATTGTTAAACAAAGCAATCTCCCTTTCATGTTTGTACCATCCACTTTTTTAAAAAACATATAAAAATTTTCAAAACAGCTTTTTGCTTAGTATCGATTTAACTCCCTCAAGAAGATTCCTTTTACGAGTTGAACGATAGGACAGGATCTTTTTTGGTCCATATAGTTCCGCCCTGCTGAAGTTTACGACACAATTTTAAAATATTTTGTTATTGGAACTGACTATGGGATACGAAGACTCCCAGAAACCAGGCCAAGCATATTTAAATTTTAATAGGATTCGAACCATGCCTAGCTTCACGACTGTTCTTCGTGTCAACGCGGCTCGCTCCGTGATGTTTATCGCCAAAGTAGACTAATTGAATAGTATAAAAGAGATATTCTTTTTACAAAGAAAACTTAATACCTCTGTGTGTTTTGGTATGTTGTGACACGCGCGATTTTATCGATATATACCTGATATATACCCCAGCTGGCGACGCCAAGAACATGCAAACACTTTGAAATGCGATAATATTTAATAAAACTATGCTTTAGCTGTGAATTCCGCGAATTCATTTCTGAAATGTGTGGTCAAAACGCATCTCATTCCATATGGATTTATGCATAGAATGATTTATCACTGCAATCGCCTGATGGAAACACGTCAAGATAGTTGGCGCACTTATTGTCATTTGATCCAAAAATTGTTTCGGGAACGCTTTTACATGCAATTTCAATTTGGCAACTTCACAATTCTTCACAATTAAACTTGTTTCCGGCTAATGTACTATGAAAGTCGGATATATTTATTTATAACGTTGCTAGCAGAATTTATGCGTGCTTTTGTTTTACGCGAGCGTGCACCATCACTCAACCAAAGAACGCCAATGCATGCGTTATAACTTATATCCGGCGTCAGTAGGGTTTTTTTGCAGATTCCCAGTTTTGGCGAGGATAATAGTCAGAAGCTTTTCTTCATTGACAGGAAAAAACATTTTGGAGAAAGACGAAGACGAAGATGTCGCAGACAAGGGTGAAACGAGTTACGAACTTCTGGACTTTTCCACTGACGGAAATGGCCATTGTAAACAGTTCCACGGATGAAAAACGATCGCAGTAACGTAGGCGCGCTTGTCAATACTTGCGGACAAAGAATTGGCAGAACGTTTCCAGCAATGTTATAAAAGAGATAGCCTATGCTTTCGTTTTGCATCCATCAAGACTGACAAATATATGCCGTCTCAATTTTGCAAGTGCATTCTCGGGTGTGGGGTGGGGTGGGGGGATTGCGTGATACTAGTTGTTCTCGGCTAGTAGCGCCTCGAGCAACCTAGCTTCCTACGTGCAGCCATTACTCGCTAGAATCACGTCCTCAGCCCACTAAGCAAGGACCATGTCTTAAATGGTCATTTCAGGTGGTTGCCATGCACAATTACTGAGACTCTGTTAGAAACAGAACATCGTTTGTAGGAACTCCCATCTGTCAGGTTATCAGAGTGATGCAGAGTCAGTTAGTAAGCATATGATACTTATTAATAGATAAATTGTCTGACAATTCTTCTCTTCTCTTCTCTTCTCTTCTCTTCTCTTCTCTTCTCTTCTCTTCTCTTCTCTTCTCTTCTCTTCTCTTCTC
>JANVCJ010074913.1:0-12009 GCA_026413505.1 Epizoanthus ramosus
ATGAGCAAATGCATTGTTATAACTCATTAGCATTAGATTCGGCGCATGAAAAGTTCGACGTCTGAAACGGGCCTAAGCGGGCCAACTTTAGGATGATAGGTTCTTATAACTATATATAAAAAGGATCTGAAACTGACAGACACCGTTGCCATCGAACTATTTGATGGGTCAAATCAGACGGTTCGGCGGTTTTTCCCATTTTGCAATCGCTTTCTGTCGACAATAGATGTTTTGCAAACAGTAAAAATCAATCATTTTCAAGGGCTAATATGGACCAAATCCGCCAGAATCTCTAAAGAAGGAGGACCATTTGATCTGGAGACCAAATCCGCTGTTACACCTGTTTCACATGATAACGACTTCGTAGTGGTATAGTTTGGATAAATCTCGTGGAATCTTGAAAATCACTCTTGGGGGTAATGAATGGAGCTACCAAAATCAAGGATCTCGGAAAACTGATTTGGTCCAGTCTCTCCGAATCTCGAAAGTTTTATAACGAGATTCGATGTTTCAGTTTTTGTACGAGATTTTACGGGCAGGTTTCAAGCTCGAGTCTCAGGCTCGGATCAGATTACCATTCGATACCCCTACCCTTGGAAAACGAATCTGCTTCAGATACTCTGCTAACACGTATTTTACTTATTTATTTATTTATTTTATTTATTTACCGTTGACGCCTACCCTTCGAGGCCGAAGATTGATGGCGTGGGGTCAGCTAAATAATACAAAACAAACCCAAAAAAAGGATGCCAAAAATTACAAAATACAGATTTCTAGTTTACAGGACTGTGATTGAATGAGCTAGGAAACCGGTGTATAAAATGACCTCCATGCTCGGCTATCTTCGGCACATGCACATCTGAAAAGCCACCTAAAACAAAATCTCACGGTAGATCTTGTAATGTAGTGAGTTGCTTTTCAATGAACTCCTAAGTTGTAAATGATCCTTATACAAAAGTTTTGTCAGTCGCGCAGTCAGTTCTGAATAGTTCAGTCTGACACGTGTTTACCAGAAATCATAGAAATAAGAAACCCGTTGAATATTAGTTCACGAAACCGGGCTTTGCCTGAAATTTAGACGCATTCTTTTATTCAGTCAAATCAAATCAGTAATAGGAATTATTGGAGAGATTACAAAGTTGACTGTCGGTTGCATGTGTGCACATGCAAGGTCACCGGCTCGGTGCGGCCGGACCAAACCGGATACTGCAGATGTTCCTTTACGCCCTGACCTCTTACGTGATAGTGACAGAGCTCTTTGTAATTGTCACATTTTCGGGTTTGCTACGTGCAAGCCAGCAAGTTGAACAGGGCCAAGCATTTGTGTACGGAAAGTTCCTTTTCTATTACCCAACATTACCTAAAATACTGACACAAATGACCAATATTATATAGTCAGAGGATGTCTTGAACGCGGCAATCAGCGCAAAGAAAAATTACCGTCAGTACAATGAAGTCTGTCCGGGGGCTTTATTTTTCTTTCATACTAATACCGACAACGACCCCGTCAATATTTGTTTCGTTTTAGCTATTAAAACGAATTAGTACAAAGATTTGTTGTGAATTGAATTGTTTCAGTCCAAGCTTATTTGTACACAAGAGCCCTTATTTATAGAACACTTTTTTTTATCAAACACGAAGCCGCCGTGAAAAGAGTTGAGATCAAAGACGGCAGCAAACTGCTTTTTCATTTACTGATTTAGCAGATTTTAGCAATTGTTACAAACACAGCTCAGTTATACTATTCGTCATTAGACGAACATTATTCCCACTGTTCCTCAGACTATAGTTGGGTAACGCCGAGACACAATCACATCTCCTCACTCAGGCAGTGAAATTAGTTTCTGGAGGAGAACCAAAAATATGAAATTGTCGATATAAAATACAAAGTGCATACAAATTAGCCCACTCCGTGGTCATATATTTGACTTCATGTTCATAGCTTGCAGTAAATAAAAATGTTTCCGAAGAAAGATAGAAAAGTGAATGAATGCACCGCAGTAAGTGCGTCTTCTATAGCTGAACTGATAATCTCGAAGTCGACAGCGAGTTTATTATTACTAAATGCAACGAGGCACTTCTTTTTTGCACCATTACATCTTTAATTTATGCTGTTTTATCCTGGCAATTGGTGGTAGTTCCCTTCGAGTTTGTACTGAATGTAATAAATGAGATTTATTTTAAGCGGAAAAAACTGTCACGATCAAACTCCAGCAGGTAAACTCGATATGAAGAAATTAATCAATTTTTAGATGGACTGTATATAATGATTTTGTATACACGCTTTTTTTGATTTATAAGAACAACGAGGTTCAGATCGCCCAAAAGTTAAGAACAAATTAAGAACAGTTTGAGGCTGAAATGCCAAAATATTAAGAAAAATGAGCCTCGGCCAAATTCAAAATGTCCGTGATTCTTATAAAAAAGCGTGTAATATGTAAGGCTAAAATGCTATCAACTTCACATGGAACCAAGTGTTCTTTTCCACATAGCGGCACTTTCAGAAAACCACTGCCTGCAAAATAGTTTATCATGTGGCACACGCTACGGATAAAGCTCTAAATTTCGATTGTTTTGTAATATCTTGAAGCCATCATACAGGCCAGTAGCTACCGTATATCTCATCATTATCATCCTAAATTATTACAAAACTATGTATATAATCATTTCACGTGAACAGGTCGCAATTGAGCGTCTACTGCAATCGCTTCAGTTTTCCAATAGACTATTATATATTGTAAACTGTTTTATTTTGCTATATATTGTACTGTTGTATGGCCGTGTATTTAGACGTAAAGCCAATACTTATTGGGCGCTGCGCTTTCACTGATTTACAAAGGGAAGCCCGACTGCGCTGTTTTAAGTCACAGTTTGTTGTGCTATCTCAAACAACATTCAGTCAGGTTCGGCTAAGCCATCATACAAAAAACCGAAGCAGTTTTTTTTAACTTAACTCCAGTTTGCTTTCAATTTTAATGTAAATCAAACTAAGACAGATAAATACTTAAAAGACTGGTGATCACTTGGTCTCATCACCGGACCGTGCACTATGGCAACTGGTTCTTCCACAACGCTATCTGTCTATATTCTTTTGTTGGAAGAGAAGAGACTTGTTCAAGTACCTCGTACTTTCTAAACCTAATCCATTTCTGGTACGATCAGCACCAGGAGAAGAGAATTTCCGCCGGCAAAGTTTTTCAGGTTTGTATCTTTGTTCATATAACTTTGAAGTTTACTCAGTTACACCAAATTCACTAATTACACAACTCCAGAGCTCATTAGTACACTCGCTAATTAACTACTCTTTTCACTGAACTGAGCGCATCTGAACAATTAGTTGTTTAACTTGTCGATAATACCGGAGCCTTTGTGAATGATAGCAGGCAGCGATTTTCTACTTTCGTGAAACATTTGTATCTTCACAGCAAGCAAATGTTTTAGATAAATAACTAAAGAATAGTTCTTATCAAACATTCTTGTTTAAATGAAATGATTTTTTTGGTGAATAACTACATTACTCGGACAGATTGAAAGTCAAATCGTGTCACCTCTCATTTTCAAGTATTTTAATTTGTATTTACTCATAAATATTAGCTATATTTTGTATCGTTTTGTTCAGTATATTAATATATGAACGAAACAAGCCGGCACACGGGGGAAGGTGGAATTCAGTCAGCTACTTTTTCCTTGTCCGTCACTGCCGGAACGATTCAGTGTATTATTGTAGTTGAATGATATTATTTTGGCACTGAAAGAAACAGTTTTTTTAATCAGGTCTGTCACATCATTGGAAAAGATACCTATCAGCTTTAGCAAATATACGCTGGCCACTTGTCTCATGCAGTTCTATTCATGCATTTATTTTCGCCAACTTTCGTCGAATTACGGAGGGAAAAGAGGGGCTACACGTAGTCTAACCTCGTGGCGGATCTGATGTATATTGTAAACTGACTGGGGCACTCACGGAGCAAAAGCGGGTGAAATTTTGTCATTAAAAAACTTCTTTGAAATATTTTAAATGTTAGAAACAAGCAATTCAATTCCATCAAAATATTCTGAAAAGCAACAGAGAACAAGTGGTTTTGACCTAAAGTGTACGATGGGGCCGATGGAAGTCGATTACGAATCACCAAACTTGATTTCAATGCATCACTATGAAATATCGAAATTCGGCTTTCTCAGTTTTCATCAGCTTTTACGACGTCTTACCCTAGTTTGAAGATAGTTACGGATGTGCGCTAACTGGTGTGGTTGACCTGATGCCTCCATTATCGTTTTTTATAAAGATACAGCCATTATAGCTGTGTGATACAGAGAACAAAAACGAATGACGTTGAATTGATTTGGCGAGTTCGACAAACCATTTCTCATTGTCACTATTCTTTGTTGTAGACATCAATGACTTTGCGGCATTAGCGAAGTTGAACAGAATTCGAGAGTGTTGCTAACCTGGCACGAGCCGCCAGTCTGTTGTACTGAAGAAGGCAGTGAAATGTAAACGGAGCGAGGAATCTGCTATTTCCGCCGAATGTAGCACTGTCGCGTTATACCAAGCGAGGAATACTTAACAATTACAATATTATTGGTACAAGTTGAGCAAGACTGGTATCATGGTCTGTCAGTGGCGAATAATTTATTACTGCCGATGTCGAAGGCAGAGGCAAATAGTGTTCTGCGAGACACTGACAAAATTGCGATATTAATTTTGTGATAACCGAGTCTAATGATTATTTTATCATTCAATTGTTTTGAGTTTGTTTAATTCGAACTTCTTTCTGACAATTTTAGTGTACACGGGAAGTGCTCGCTGACTTTGCTTTAAAGATTAGCTTCAGAGTTCAGTATTATTTTCAAATTTCACAGGTTTAAAGGTGGAATAATAGCAAACAACAATTTGCAGGTGAGCTATTGGTTGTTCAACCAATCAAAACCAGAAAAAATTGAATCAGTGTATGATAATTGTCCCTATTTGGATGTTAGACCTGTGTTTGCCAAAAGATGCATCGCTCCGCACTGCAACCGACTGCGCACTCGGCAATGCATGTACATGCATACACAATATGTCAGTATATAACGAACTGCTAAACAGAATACCACTTTTATCACAGTTTTACACTCATCAGTAAGGAAACTGAGTTGAACATAATTATAGAATGCATCATTGACTTGGCTTGAACCGTCTCAGTGTTGAAAGAGACTAAAACAAGAGAAGGAAATAAAAAACTGATCTGTTATGATGGTGAATGCAACACCTTTGTGTGGAGAAAGCATTTTCAGTTCAGTAATACGAAACGACCACGAGTGTCTATAAGCTATGACAAAAACACGCTACACTGTGATCAAAACTTTGCACCAGAACAGTAGTAAGGCCTTTCTGGCCTGAACCGAAACATTTGGCCGTTCCAAGTTTGCTTAGGCCAGACTTGACAGATGCAAAGGACTGCAAAATGCCTACATTCGATCGGGAGGCATTGTTCGTTTATAGCAAGATGCATTGCATTGGATGCCAGTTCTTTCTACACTCTCTACATGTTCACACGCTTGTACGTTGCATTGATGTCCCATGCATCTTAGTTGAAAGTTGTAGAACACCTGTCTTTGTTACTACGTTGTTACTTTGCCTCGTGATTTTGACCCGGTTACTAAAGACACCCGCATATTGCGTTAATGATACCTGCAGTACAAGTAGGTCTTTGACGAACCTCGTGCGGCCCACAACCAGTGCGTTCACCTGCACAGTTGGCCAGACTACGATTTTTAAATCGCAAAAGGATTTGTCCGTCAGGCCAAATTCGTGAAATAATTTTGAACTCTAAACTCACAAATTTCAATTTTATGGACATTTGAAAGCTGTAACCTATGTCTAATTTGGCCTACAAATCTACCTTTTTGGCCTACTTTCAGTGTCATTTGCAGGACTTTTATCACACTCTGCAAAAAAGTGTTTGTTTGTACTGGTGTTTCCAAAGAAATGTAGGTATTCTATGAAGCTAAATGCCATCACATGGCACTCAGTTACACAGCACTAAAAATTTAGTTTAGATATGTATAACGCAGTGTACTATGAACACTGCCAGTATCCAGATATTTGTTGGATCGGTCCGCATTAGTAAAGTCAGATGGTGCGTGCAAGGTCGTGGTTTAATCAAATGCCTTGTCTTCATCATCATCATCATTGCCCGCAATTATAATTATAGATACACACGCACGCGCTCGCGCGCGCACACACACACCGGTTGTTGGAGTATAGTACATTACCGGAGAACTGATAAACCGATTCGATACACTGGTCTGATGAGAAGATCTCAAGGCGAGTGTTTACTCTGATACCCACCGGATCTTGGCATGAACAGTATTGCACTTTCTAGCATTTGCATGGCCACTCGAGAAGTATATATCGCTTTTGAGCACTGTAAGATAAACTCGTAACATCTGAGATCGTGTAGTATCCACGACCCCACAAGCTATATAGCTTAAACCACAATCGTGATTAAATAAAGGCCATATTTTTTTTTCTCTTTCTAGTTTTCTGTTTATTTACTGCATATATTCCAGAGTTACATAACAAGCAGCCGCAAGCTTTTGTTATGAGAATTGTTTGCATCTTGAATTGAAGAAACGTGGTAGATTTTTGCTAATTGACATTTCAGTTTTGTCGATATTATGAGTTTACATACGCACAGTTCCATTTGTTCGAATAAGCGGACTCGCTGACTGTCTGGAACATTCAAAACGGTCACCAAATACAGATTTCTAGTTTGAAATAGGGTAAAATACCAATAATTAAACCCCTTTTAAATCTGGATCAGATATGGGAATTAATTCTTTGTTTTAGAATTTGCATCATTCAAGATTACACAACTCGATCACTGTCACGTGGGCCGGTTGGGAAATAACTGAGTAAACTTCAGCCGATTACCAAGGTGAACGGGAAACCTGGATTGAAGCCAACTGCTCGTTAAGACCGTATCTCGTCATGCATATTGCGTTGAACTAGCCTTTACTGGATACTATGTTAGGGTTGATGATGCTTATGCAGCTCGTGTGATCAGTAGCGAAAATGAAAGAAGTGTAGAAGTGATTTGTCACATATGCCATTGATTTTAATCAAATTCAGTTTTTTTCTTTGCATGAAAAACTAGTGCAAAGAATGAAACCAATGCACTGACGTAACAGCAAGTCAGTTATCTAAATAATGTCATTAGAGCAATTTGTAAGGTTTAAAACCGTGGAAGTCGAGTATCTTTGCAGCACCGTTGAGTTCGTCTTTTTGGTGTGCACTGCAAGTTTTGAGAAACACAATATATATCGTACCTCCCTTGGTACAGGTGTCCTTGTGATAAGAATTGAAATTTAGCACTGTCACATAAATAATTAACGCCCATTAAGGTGGAAACTGAAAATCACATTTTCATAAAACACAGCGTGCCCTGGGCTCATCAGTCCCGAGATGAGGCAGAGTTCCATATGTACGTAAACTTTCAGTCAGCTCGTGTGTGAGATAGTCATCAAAACGTCATTCACAAGGTCAGTACAGAGAGCGGCCACTTGGTTAAATGATACGGTTAGCATTTCCTAGTAAACCAAGCGAAGTATGAACCTGGTCGTTGGAGATGCATTGAGTTAGACGTCCCCTTGTACGTCTTGTGCGCCATATCGACAGTCAGTTATTATCTACTCTTCGATCTTTGAGAAACGTTTTTCAAGGATTTCTCACACAGTTGCGAACATTTGTTATTTAACACGAAACAATGTATCTAAACGTTTTCAACAGGTTTCTATCGCTTGTTATCATTATCAACCAACGAATCGTTTGCCCCTTTGCATTGCCAGCTCTGGCCGGGATTCGTTACTGCTATCTGTACATGATTATTAGTAGCTCTTTCGATGGAATTGTGTTTTGAACTTCACTTATATCTTAGTAGTTTTCACCTGATCCTTGAATGAAACTACTGACCGTCTGAATGGTTGTTTACTTTCAAATGGCACCATATGTTTTTGTAAAGTTAATTTGTTTTGATAACAACAACCTAACTGTCCCCGCTAACATTAAAATTGTTTTCTGCTGTAGATTTGTGTTCAGGACAGAGCGGAGAGGATGAGAAGGCTGTGCCAAATGCGTGGTCCAGCGGCTGTTATTGTTGTTGCCTTCGCTCTGGTTTCCGCAGGTAAGCCGAACAAACTGATAGTTTGTCTGTACGCGCTCCGTGTTTAGAATAAACGCCGTCCTCTTGTAGCGCAGCCCGAAGTAAGCTATTATTCACATTACTGCGAATTAAACCTGCTGAAGCATTTTTGTACGTTAGAAGAAGAAGTTAAACGTTTTTTTTATTAAATAGCGATTAACGTAAAACGCTTCTAGTCATAAAATCTGAAGTAGCGCGGCCTTTAAACGCCAGTTAAATTGAGACTACAGCAGTTTATGGCCGGCTATCGCTTAAAATGTGGAATAGAAATTTTTTCAGGTCGAGGTACTGAAGTGTTGTAATAACGTCTTAAAAAGCGTTAGAAATTCGTATGTTCTTTTAAACAATCACTTTGACGTTCGTTAGTAACTTGAGCTGACTACCATGTGCTCCTTGTGCAGTGCTTTGCAGGAAACAGTTTCGTTGGTGAACATCGGTTTACAGTTTCATTCCTTCTAAAATTGTATGTGACAGTTTTGGGGTTTCAATATCATATTTATCAACAAAAATATGATAAAGCCATCAGACTTGGTCGGCAGGGAGAGGATGTAAAGAAACTGGTGGCTGTATTTAGAGTCTATGTAAATCACCTCTTCCCAGCCTGGACAACGGCCTCAGCTTAGACTAAGTAAATGCAAGGTGCGTTTATGTTACTAACATGACAATAATTACAAACACGCTTGGCAAACAAGAAGTAAGAATGATCAGCTGGCAGGCGTTAATTCTGCCTGATAATTACTGGGTATCTTTCGACTGCTAAACTTCATACTTTCTTGACGTTCACCTCAAACAAAGACAGTAAATGACTGTTTTATCATTTGCTAAGCGGGCGTTCCCCACCTTTTCCACTCCCACCACAGCAATAACGCGACTCAGAAACATATTCAGTGACGCTACACCAGTTACCACGTATCACTCATATTTGAAGACAAACACGATGAAAGTGCAAAAACCGTAAAACAACGCGCTCTGGGATTCTCAGGATGTGCGCATCTCAAAACATGACTTATTCTTTTTATTACTGAAGAATTTGTTTGAATACAACACTCGCTGGTTTTACTGGTGTCGTGTTTGTATCGTATAAAATGAAATTGATTATATCACAGCTGTTATTAATGTTAATGACGCTACTACCATACCAAAGTGAAATCGGGCGACTTTTAGTGCAGTAAAAAGCATTAGCGCACGGCGTTAGCAACAACTTTGGTTTTCTTTATTTGACTATCTTAATAACACGTTTTGGATTTGAAAATACCTTTATCAACAAAAATTGATAAATGTAATTTGTGTTTTAGTACAAATGGTTTAGTTTGTTTCTGACAAATATAACTTGTGTTTCTAGCACAAATGGCTTAGTACAATTTGTTTCTGTGTACTGGCTGTGTAGGAGAGTGACGCGAGCGCGAACTGACTGGGAAAGCAGTGAAGAACACATGTATTTGGAAAATCCTGATAGGGACTCAGATTCTTGTTTCTGAGTAAAATGTGTGCTTCAACATTTTTTCCAGCTCTTGCTACTGGTACATCTATCTTTGTTTGCGTTTCTGTCTGAGTAAACACGCGATAGGCTATATCCAAGTGAGTTATTTTGTTCAACCTAGAAACTTAGGGCGCTTTCCATTTGTCGTAACTGGCCGGTCTGTCCGGCCCAATCAAATGGAAAGGAGCAATTTAGGGAACTGGTTTAGGCCAGAATGGCCCCGCTACTGGAGCAGAAGTACTGAGCAGTTCGCCCCATCTGGTACGAAGTTGTTGTACAAACACAGGATGATAAATTGGCTGGCCAGACTGGCCGGATCTGACAAATGGAAAGCGCCCTTAGTGTGTTAGAGAGGGGTTTTATATGAGAGGAAATTGGGCGCAGTAGAGAAGGGCCTAAATAGTGCTTTTTGGTATTTAAATTTACCTTTCTCTTTTTCTATCTTTATATTTAACGCTATTTCAGGCATAAAAATTCGCGCACTTTATAGTGTTAAGTCAGACAATTAGCGCCCTTTATAGTGTGTGAAATAAGTTCGAAAATTCATACACTTTAGGAAGTTTGCGCTCTGTACAGTTTGTCATAAGTCAGATACTTCGCGCACTTTATAGTGGTATATGTCAATACACTTGCGTACATTACAGTTTCATACGTCAGATAAATTTGCGCATTTTATAATTGTGTGTGTTAGGAAATCTGCACACTTTATAGTGCTATATGTTGGACATTTGCGCGCTTTATTGTGGTGTATGTCTTGGCATCTGCGTGCTGTACAGTCAGTCATACATCAGGTAATTCGCGCGCTTTATTGTGGTGTATGTACATCTCTTGGCATCTGCGTGCTGTACAGTCAGTCACGTCAGGTAATTTGCGCGCTTTATTGTGGTATATGTCTTGGTATCTGCGTGCTGTACAGTCAGTCATACGTCAGGTAATTCGCGCGCTTTATTGTGGTGTATGTCTTGGTATCTGCGTGCTGTACAGTCAGTCACGTCAGGTAATTTGCGCGCTTTATTGTGGTGTATGTCTTGGCATCTGCGTGCTGTACAGTCAGTCATACGTCAGGTAATTCGCGCGCTTTATTGTGGTATATGTACATCTCTTGGCATCTACGTGCTGTACAGTCAGTCACGTAAGGTAATTCGCGCGCTTTATTGTGGTATATGTCTTGGCATCTGCGTGCTGTACAGTCATCACTTTATAGTGCAATATTTTGGACATTTGCGCTCTTTTTTGTGGTATATGTCTTGGTATCTGCGTGCTGTACAGTCAGTCACGTCAGGTAATTTGCGCGCTTTATTGTGGCGTATGTCTTGGTATCTGCGTGCTGTACAGTCAGTCATACGTCAGGTAATTTTGCGCACTTTATTGTGCTATATGTTCGACATTTGCGCCCTTTATTGTAGTATATGCCATGAAGTGTGCGTGATGTACAGTCATACAACAACCGAACAGCACTAGTTTTTGCGTGCCTAGTAGTACACCTTTGCGACAACATGCGATTTTCGATGCATTCAATCAAAATCGCATCAAGTCGCACCTTGACTGCACCGTGTGCGGTGGCGTGCGATGCGATTTTCGACGCATGCAATCAAGACCACATCGATCAAACCTGTTTGATACTTTTCGCAGGTAATCGCAGGGAATCGCATCTTCTCCCAAAAGTGCTAAAAATAGCGAGTGCAATTATCGAACAACCAATGAGAAACTGTTTAGTGATCACGTGTTACCGTCAGAATCAAAATGGCGGTCGGCAATCCAGTAGCATGGACTACCGAGAAGGAAGAACGCATGCGCAACAGACAGATGATCGCACTCTGTCACGTGTGTGTGCGGCTTTCTGCGACAAAAGTGAAATCCACATGGAAATATGCAATTTGATTGCATGCGTCGAAAATTGCATGTTGTTGTTAAGGTGTACGGCGGGCTTTAGCCAAGTGAACCAATCGCTCGCCGGGTACTTAAGGTCACTCCTCTGTTTTGCAGTGTGCAGCTCTAATGCACATGATACGAAAATCTTAAATTTTTATTAGTTATTATAATTTACTACTACATATTTATTCATTGTAACCCATATTTAGTGTTGCGGATGGAAAATATAGTTATCTCCGTGATTTAAGGTCATTCCCCCGAAATAGAAACTTTGTCTATTTGTTAATCACAATAAGGGTACTCAAAAAATGCATTAAAAAATGGGGAACCCGGTACTCATTTTTGAGTAACGGGGTTCACAATTATGCTAATTTATGTACTTTTTTCCGAAAATAGAATACAGCCGAGCATTTTCAAACAGTGACTGTTAACTGTTAAATGTCAATGTTGATGGCTAAGTAATCATACTTT
>JANVCJ010074924.1:0-12007 GCA_026413505.1 Epizoanthus ramosus
GTAGTAGTAGTAGTAGTAGTAGTAGTAGTAGTAGTAACAGTAGTAGTAGTAGTAGTAGTAGTAGTAGTGGTAGTAACAGTAGTAGTAGTAGTAGTAGTAGCAGTAGCAGTAGCAGCAGCAGAAGTAGTAGCAGTTGTTGAGGGATCCAATTCCCCCCCCTCCCCCCTTGTTGGGGCAAGATATTTTGGTAAATGTCTGGAATTTCATTGTATCCAACGAACATTTTATACAGAAATGTGTTTTACTGCGATCTTTGAAGAACTGAAGCAATACCTTTGTTGCCAGTTTTTGCTCTTTTGTTAAGAAGATATTTTATGGCTAAGATATCGAAATTTAGTTATAGAGGTGGTGGACCCCCAACCCCCCCCATAAATTCGGGTCCCGTCTGAAATATTATGTTTTGATCTCTTCCCAAACGCCCTTTTCTCCCGTCCCAAAACAGGCTAAAATAAGTTTTAAAAAAAAGAAATGAGGAAATAAGAACTAATCTATTTGAACGAATGTAAATTCTTGGCTTTTTACCGAACGTTTACCGCATGCTGGAGTGCTGAGCTAAACGAATGACTCATTCTTGGGTTGGTCATCGCTGAAGATCGCTGTTATGTGAATGTTGTCCCGTCCTCAGGCTCTCCTCCGTGAGAACTGCAAGATGCTGTTCTGTTGAGCACAACCTCTTCGGACTTCCGGTTCCGGTTAATGGACCTCCGTGAAGGGCTCGACCGCCTTCGGGTATCGTCGTAGTACGTAGAGTAGGAAAACCTGCGCTCCTTCAACAATAACTTGATCGGTCGTCGAAACTCGGGCATGCGCGCTGAATACACGATTGGGTTTAAAGCGGATCCACAGTAGTGTAAGGCTTTGACAAATAAGATCACGTGGAATGGAACAGGACATCGGGAGCAAAGGAAGAATACAAAGTTCATGCTGAAGAACGGTAACCACGTGATTAGAAACAAGAGGATGAGGGCAAAGGTCGTTAGTGCCAGCTTCGTCTCGACTTTCATGATTTTAGCGTTGCGGCTACGGGGCATGTATGTACGTTTCTTTACAATGAGAACGATTGAGAGGTAAGCCAGGCAGATGATGGAGAATGGTACGAAGAAGCCCACACAAGAATACACTATAAATGTGCCCCTCCACTGTGAACCTTTTGGAATGAACACGGAGGCCGCTGATATAAGTGCGCCCACAGACCATACGGCCAGCAGGACCATCAGGTTCACGCGGCCTCGGGAGCGGCGATGACGTAACGGCATTGCGATAGCATATAGACGTTCTAAACTTATAACCATCAAATGCAAAATTGACAACATACCGGAGAATATGTCCACAGGACTGAATACTTTTTGCACTGTTGCACTTTCAGTGTACCTTTGTGAATACAGAAGGCCGATCAACGACAGCCACAGAGGAATTGTCACTGTTGAAACAAGAACATCAGCAGACGCTAAGCCCATTATAAAATAATTTGTCCTTGTGCGAACACTGCGCCTTTTTGTAAATACAGTTATTATTAAGGCGTTGCCTGTCAGTGCCGTGATTGCTATGGTAACATATAGAACGCACCAGAGGATGAAGTATGAGAGCTCCATGAGTGGCTTGCCTGTGTTACCGCTAACCATAGGCACGCTAGTGTTGGTTGTGTTCGCCATTGTTTGGTTTCTTTGTCCTGTGACATACAACAGAACAATTATCAGTGACAGAGTAAAATCACAAAATCCATTCTAAGGTTCACAACATACACTGAATCTTTCCTTTGATACTTGTATGATTTGAAATTTCTGACACGAAGCCGGGGTGTGGAAACCTAGGCATTCCATGTACTCGCGTATTTACTTGCTTGCTTCCTTTCTTATTTACTTACTCGTATTTTGCGTGCTTAATTGCATACCTGCTTCCTCGCTTATTTCCTTACTCATTCGCTTACTCACTTAAGCGTTTACTTATGTACTTACTGGTTTACTTATATACTCACTCACTGACTTACTTGCTTACTTGCTTGCTTGCTTGCGGTGCTTGCACACTTACGTGCTTACTCGCCTACTCCGGCGCTTACTTCCTCGCTTACTCGCTTACTTACCGGTCCTCGCCTACTCGCTTACTTCCTCGCTACGTGCTAACTCGCCTAGTCGCGTATTTGCTCGTTTACTTACTCGCTTACTTCCTCGGTTACTCGCTTACTTACCGGTACTCGCCTACTCGCTTACTTCCTCGCTACGTGCTTACTCGCCGACTCGCGTATTTACTCGCTTACTTCCTCGCCTACTCGCCTACTTACTTACTCGCTTACTTCCTCGCTACGTGCTTACTCGCCTACTCGCGTATTTACTCGCTTACTTACTCGCCTACTTACTTACTCGCTTACTTCCTCGCTACGTGCTTACTCGCCTACTCGCCTACTTACTTCCTCGCTTACTTCCTCGCTACGTGCTTACTCGCCTACTCGCGTATTTACTCGCTTACTTCCTCGCCTACTCGCCTACTTACTTACTCGCTTACTTCCTCGCTTACTTCCTCGATACGTGCTTACTCGCCTACTCGCGTATTTACTCGCTTACTTACTCGCCTACTCGCCTACTTACTTACTCGCTTACTTCCTCGATACGTGCTTACTCGCCTACTCGCGTATTTACTCGCTTACTTACTCGCCTACTTCCTCGCCTGTTCAGCAGATGTGTATAGATGTTTTATCAAAATAATATGCTGCAAGTTTTTAACTTAAAAGTTGCAATTGGTCCATGAAGTGTTGCCTACATATTTGTTTTGGAACGAAACAATTATTTGTAACCAGTATGCTGCAAAAGAAATTTCGTATACACCGTGAAGTGTGGTGTTTCTCACTGAAATGTTTTTTTGCGAATTCGCAACGTTTTTCGCGCCACACACATCGGTTCACTTCCAGTGTGAGTGAACAATACCTTCTATCCTAGTATTCGCCAATTATTTACTTTTAAGAAAATGAATATTATTAATTTGTAAATACTTAATTACAAATGCTGGAAATAGATGTTTCGGACGTTTTGATGTAAGACTGCCTGCTGGAATATTTTTGTTTGCAAAAGAGTACATTTTGTAGCTAAAACTGGAAAAAGGATGTTTTCTGTGACAAACAAAAATCCCAGTTTGTCAAATATTGTCGAATAAGTTTTAACTGTGAAATGCTAGAATTTAGCTCCAGGATTTTAGCGAGAAACAAAATTAGATGTTATCGAATGCGAAATTGTGGCTCGATCTTAATTTCGGCAAGGATGATCTAATATAAACGAAAAGAAAAACAATGATCAAGTAATAAAGTTTAAAGGAAAACAAATCTAATTTGTTGATTTATAATTTGTTAATGAAGAATAGCAATGGCTGAAAACCGACTTCACTGACTATAGAAAAAACCGGACACTTATCGCCCGTTTTACAAAGAATTAATTTGTTTAAGCACTCTTATAAATGATCCCCGCTTATATAAAACTATTTACTGCTTCAAGACATTACTCGTGAAATTTGACAAAAGTAATCAACACCCATATTCACGGATTTGATTCAACTACAGAATTTAGTACAGTTGTATTAAAGACAAGTTAAATTATCTTAGCTGGCAAACTACGCATAACGAATTTTCACATACTTGACTTGTGAAACCCACTTGTCGATGTTGCTTTATCTGCCGGAGCTGTTCTGTTTAAATGGAAGATCTGTAATTGAGATAACACAGAGAGTGGTAGCTATTATCAGTTATAGAACCACATCAGAACCGCACCACTTGTCTACAATTGAACGTCTAAATAACTTTATTAAGTCAGAGGTGATATATACTATTTGGATTGCACATTGTACTTGTGTCACGTGTCAAATCTCTAATTAAAAAGCGCCATATATAAAATGTCATCGGCCAGCCAGACATCGGAGTTAGTAATGCACCCCCCCCCCCCCTCCTCCCTTTCCCCGGCCACAACGTTATATTCAGTTTTGTTATCTAAACAGGATGGCATGCAACACAACAGACACGCTGATACTCAGGAATAAGTCAGTTGTAGAGATTATAAGGATGATCTTCGCTCTAAGGCTTTCTTTACAAGCCAAGAACTGAGACCTGGCAGGATCAACTCAGCTCAGGACATACTGCCCCCGGCCTCTTTATATTCTTGCATTCCTGCCCAGGAGGGCCAACAGCAATCTTCGTTTTATCACGACTGGGGGAAAAACCTTGCAGGTAAGGGTTAGGATTAGTTTTAAAAAAATGGAAAGTCATTGAGAATCATTAATTCGTTCGCTCCCGTGTTGTAACTCTTGCCCTGATTACCCATGCTGCTCTCACGAGCGTGAACTGGTCTAAGTGACACGAGAAACCCATTGTAGTGCAAACCGAAGGGCGTGGTGCAAACACATCAATCAGCCTCTTTTAGCCAATCACGCGCGGTAATTTTGAGCCGACAATTTAATCGTGATACTATGAAATATTATTTTGATTTTAAAAGTAATCTTAAGGGTTGATTTTAAAAACTGCCTCGGCCCTTTTCCACGCAATAATAGAAAAATACAATCGCTTGCCCATTAAGGTTTTGGCCTCTTAGAAATGGCAGCACTTTCAGTTTGTCATGATTTATCACGCATATACAATTCTAACTAACTACTAAGGTGGAACACCATCCTGAGTGGCCGACCATTCAGTATATGGACAGAGATTTTGAAAACTGATATGTACGAGCCGAAAAGATTAAAGAAAATACAAATTACAACGACTGAAATCATTCTCCCCCTCCCCCCACAGTAATAAATGGCCCCTTTCCCCATGCACTCGCACGAAATTAAATATTCCGTCCATGTGAGTTGAGAATTGTCTTGTTCGGATTCATAGTAGTATTCCAAATGTATTGTAATTATGTTTCCCTCTGTTATATTTCCACAACAAATATGAATGTATAATAGTGCAGACAAGAAAGTCCGCAGAAAGTTAAACTTCTGAACTTCTTGTTTTTCCTTTTATATCAATAATATAACATTTGTCAGTTGAGTTTTCAATAATATGAATGTGAAAAATAAGTGAAATTTAATCTTTCAG
Source organism: Epizoanthus ramosus (assembly GCA_026413505.1). Classification (NCBI taxonomy): domain Eukaryota; kingdom Metazoa; phylum Cnidaria; class Anthozoa; order Zoantharia; family Epizoanthidae; genus Epizoanthus; species Epizoanthus ramosus. The sequence continues at coordinate 5,054 of JANVCJ010074924.1, forward strand.
ACGAAATCAGAATATACTGGTGGAGTGGTGAATTACAAATACTAAAATAATCTAACTCAAACACCGACAGTTTGCCTAAACAGGAAATTACTGAACAAAATATAGTTCTGATTGAGTGATGAACATGTCAGATAATAAGAAATTATTTTTCGCTATCCTTTATATCGGACATTTCTAATAAGGATTACTTTAACAGAAAATGGCCATTTATCATGTGAAGCCCATTTCTTACACAAACAATTTAGAATGTTTAGTCTAATGCCACACCGATTATTGACAACACATTACGGCTGAACTTCCTTAATAATAACCTTAAAAAGTAATGTGACGGTTTTCAAACAACAAGGGACTTTAGCCAAACTGATTTGAACATACGCTTTTCTTCAGTTATATTGATACGACATTTTTTGAAATGGTTCGTATAAGCAATGTCAAACAGAACTATATATATGTTTCTATAGTTTGTGTTTTGATGATTTTTTAAAAAAATTGCTCGCTGTATATATCCTTAGTTTCAATGCAGCCTTTTTGGTTATTATGAGTGACAATATGGTATCTCGATATGTGATAACGGTATCGCGTTAAAAAGTACAACGCATTGGATGTTATTCTTCGTGTTTCGGCCTTCGATTTTTTCCCCTAATAACTTGAATGCACTTGTTTTCACCCGAGCTCAACAGTGAGCCAGCGTAATTCGATGGCTAAACATTTCTTCTCCTCGCTTTGCATGTAAAAAAATATTTGTTCTACAATTACTTATTTATTGACAGTAATGTAGGGGGAACTGGAAGTTTAGAATAGTGCATTGTGAGCTTTTCCATACCAGCTAAGATAATGGAGATCTGCGTACATACCACTGTTCGTAGCTATTGGTTCTCTGAATGAAGAGTTTTGGCTGTTAGGCAAGATAACAGTCGAGTAATCCTCTGTTGAATCATTCTCGCCGGTGAGCCCGAGCTCTCCGATATATTCCAGGCTTTAATCGCGAGCTGATTGTGAGTTACTGATAATATATTCTCATTAGAAATTCTGAAAAATACAATTAACACCTATACAAAACAAATCTGTTTTTTTTTACCTTGGCCAGGCATGGTATCATGTCCGTAGCAGTGTTCATTGTTTAAATGGTTTTTAGAAATTTACTTTTAAACTGTTTCATTGCCCGTATCGATGGAAAATAATGTTCAACGACTGCATGTTTTTGTTCAGTTTATATCCTACAGAGACAAGATATTAGAAAATACTTTACCACTTTTCAGGAAGAATGCAACTGTGTGACGACGCACCTGCTGTCCGACACTGATAGTTGTTTTCTTACAATAATATCGGGGTTTGGCAATTTTGTGGCGTTCCTTTGTTGATTCAACCCACTTCGTACCCCGCTAAAGTGAATTAAAATTTTTATTGCCATGCATTGTGAACTATAGGTCAGCGATGGAGCAATTTTCAAAACAGTTAAATTGCAAAACCACAGATATTTCATTTCGCGACTTCCGTTTCAAGTTGTCTTTAGAAGATTTTGAGAATACACAAACTAGAGGACGTTTTAGTTCCATGTTGATTTAGAATATTCTGTCTCCCATGCACTCACATTCTCTAGCCGGAACTTAGCAACACAGGCCTTGAATAAAATAATCTACTTTAAAAAACAGTTAATGCGAATTTAGCCTCCACTACGTGCATGCGTTGGGAAGTCGCATTTTTCTTGTGCAGGTCAAAGCGGCTTTGAAGTAATTTTTTTAGTGAACATGCAATTTTGTCTCAAGAGTTTGTTCATTATTTTTGTGTTAACTGTTAACTGCAGAATGATCGAGATTTCCAGAACCACCAGCTTCTCGCTTCATTAATAATGATAAAATCTGACTGCTGCCTGAAGTTATGAACATCGATAGAGAAGCAATCCGCATCAATTTCACCTGTTTGTCGGCGCGCGGCATTTATGGCGGCTCAAGAACAGCTTTCAATGCCAGTACATGACGCCTCTATAAATCTTTAATATCAAAATAAGGTTATTGATGCCGTGTTTCGTGATTATTACGTTCGATAGGGTTCGTTACTTTGTTTTGTTTTCAAAAGAAAACGAATTTGCTTTTGGGTGTTTTGCTTTAATGGATCGTAATCGCGGCCGATTCGGACATACGCCCCTTAATCGCAAATTTCTATTGCTCTATTTTTGATTTGACGCAATGATCAGCGAGTATTCCACTTTAATAATTATTGGTAATTGTCAGAATCAAGACAGCCATGCTTATTAGCATATTTAGGAAACCATAATACTTCAGTGCTGAATACTACTTATTTGAAGACTCATGCGCATGAGCACCGGTACAGAAGTTTATTTTGCTTATATTATTGGCGGTTGTGCAAATAAACTGGATCAAAAATATCCGCAGTGACGAAGTTAGGAAAGTGTGATGTGATAGTAGTTCACTTTGTTTTGTGTAGATCTCACCGGATCTCCGAATTAGGCAAATTAAGCTATCGAATGCTTTCATTTGTGGAGGAAATTCTGTCTTGAAGCCTCCAACGCATATATAGACGGCGATTAAGCGTTTCAGACAGTTACTACCGGAGGTTTGATAAGGTCTTCTGTCAAATCGAATGTACACCGTAGTTAAATAGTGAAAATAAACACAGACATATACTGAAGTTCCAAGAATTTGATTGCCAGTACAGAGTGGTTTGTCAGTTTCTGATAGCCCGTATCAGTGCGGTGCGGTCTCCGACCAGATACAGCTTTTGTTCGGCTCAATACAAGTTTTCAGCATATAAATGAGTCAATTGTCCCTTTTATCTCAGTTGTCACATATTTTATTCATTAATATAAAGCGATGTTTCAAATACAAATCCAATCATGCAAAATACAAAATTATTATTTTCATCGGAGAATATTTTAGTGCGGTTTATTTTGTGTTGGTTAGAGTCCGTTCAGGTCTGGTTAAAGTGTGGACTTTATGTTGAATGTTTATCGCATGGACAATAAATCGAATAACGAAATTCGTATTATACTCATAAGTGCGCAACTCTTTCATTTCTGTTCAGCCAATAAGCTGCCACCTCGAATTTTAGTTTATACAAATCTAATTTACTTTCTAATTTTGTTTCCAAGAACAATGGGCTTGTAAAATGCATTTAAATCTGTTTGTGGCATGCAGTAATAGTGGTAATTTCAGTTGGCAAATATCTGATTAATAAACTCCTGTCTGGACTTCTATGTTTCCGAATAAAACAGTTTGTCGTACCATGGATGGACAAAGTTACAGGCCATGTTTTAACCAGTAAAACTAAATCAGAAGTTCATATGTAATAAACGGACGCCATATTAAACTACTGAAGCTCTAAGGAAGCCTGGATAACAATTACAAAAACAGTTTCACAATAATTTCCATCACTTTACACTAATGTGTCGAATACAGATAGAAACGTAGGAAGTAAATTACAATAATGTCCCTCATAATTCTGTAATACTCTTTCTTTGTCTTGCCCCTGCGTTAGTAATAGTTGACTACAGATATACTTCTATCTATTAAGCTGAAAAAGAATCATCTCTCGCGTTCTTCTCGCAGCAACAAAATAAAATCCATGCCAAACAATGGTTTTAATTTGAAAATTCCCATGGTGTTAAGGCGGAGTTGAGAGAGATGGAAGGCCGCGTGAAATATTAGCGTTTGTTTTGGATGAAAATAGTAAACAGCGACATTCGGAGCTTTGAAGTTCAATCTGCCTATAGGCGTTTGTCATGTTACAGAAGTGACTTGTTTGTTCCCCATGTTCTATAATTAACGTCACTGGGTAGGCCAAACAGCTGCACTTGTTTTGTTCTTTAAATATCTTGGAAAAGAATCGACTAAGTTGCCGATCTTCAGTCAGATAAGCAAACTGAAACCCTATGCGAGCGATGAGATGAATTTGACGGGTAAAACTCAGAGATAATAGCCGCTTCTGATTGTTTGGTACTCTTTCGCATGTCAACCTTGCTTTCACACTGTCAAAAAATAAATGCTTGCATTGTGCCTAAATGCACTTTTTGACATATACACTTTAATGAGAGCTTTTTTCGAATTTTGTCATTTGATCATAAGGAATCTGTCGATAACTTCGGGTTTTTGTCGTGTTTGTTGGCAGAAATGCTTATGATGGCAAGGTATAGAGAGATATTTACTTTGCACTTGTACTTGGAGCAGAAAATGTGGCCAGAGGTGCTATTCAAAAAATAACATGTTCACCTCGCTCAATGAACTTATAACTACATTATAAACGGTGCGGCGCACCTAAACTGCCTTCGTTTGCTATTTCAATTCACCGATCCCGTTCGTTGCTGGCCGAAGTGCAAACAACACTGCACGAAAAAAATAATAACAAAAAAAATGTGGAACAAACCTGATTAATACTGGAAAGTGTCGCAGCGGCTGTACCCGTGAACTTCTAAGCAGGTTCATTCAATGCTATGTCTTACCGGGTAAGAAAATTTCGCTCAACTCCTCAAGTGACAATTCCTCACAAATTAGGAAAGCTTTCTGGTTACTTTCGGATGTCGCAGTCAGCTCCTGATAAGTCAATAGATTTATCAGAGGATTTCCAATTCAAATGTAATTAAGGCTTGTGAAGGTCTCGAGAACCGTTCCGTAACTATGTTACCAGTTTTTTAGTCTGTATATATTAATTAAAAAGGCGGTAATTACTGAAGTGTTTGAAGACCTGGTATCACATGCCATATCGCTATAATTGGTACTTTTGTCCCCTCTGTGTTTGCTTTTAAAATCGCATCAATAGTTGATATTATCGCCTCTCACATTGTGCAGATTAGTCCTTGTACACCCCCTCTAAGAAACGGAGTTTCTGGATGTTGAAAATGTTCGATATCTCTACAATAGACCAACCACGACTTCCAATATGTATGTATTTTCAAGTGCGGTACTGTGAGTTGAATGGATTGTTGAAATTCTCTTTGATTGATCAAGGATCCTTGTGTAAACAGTGCGCATCATAAGATTTTCAATATTGATATAAAGACAGTAAATCGTACAGAAATATTAATTTTCAACTTTTCCACTCATTTACCAACTGTAAACGGAGTGACAGCTGAAATAAACGTTTTAAAGACTAAGTTCATTCGCAAGCATTTATTTCCCTCTCAAATGTGCCTTACTAGTGTCTTCAAATGGAATAGATAATCACCACTGGGAAAACATTTCAAACAAACACAAGTCACCCAGTCCAGCCAGACGTTCTATAGAGATATCACGCACGTATATATTACAATACAATGATTAATTGGATCATCGAACTTTTGAAAGCGTCCGGAGTTATCGTCAACATCGGCAGCAAACTCTGCAGAAGTGTCGCTTAACAGTAGTAATCGATCATTATTGGACAATTTAATTAAATGATATTACATTTCTATTACTATAAGCAAGCTATAAGCAAATGTTCACTACAAATTGTGCTCTCAGCTCCAGTAATCTATAAAACAGGACCGTCTCTTGTGAGAAAGAAAGTAGAATAACATATTCCCTTAAGAGGTCTTATGATATTTTTCTTTGTATCGTACACTATGCCCTGCCCTTGTAAAATATTCAGCAATATTGTTGCGTCAACATGGCAACAGAGCGATAACGATTGAAAGGGAGATTTCAAGTACCTAAAATTATGACATTGTTGATAATGTTTGTCGTCAGGTGTTCAGTTCTTTAGTGTTATCGTGGCGACAGTATCTCGTGCTATCTCGGATAGTTGACTGTCACAGGCCAAACCGGCCGTGGTTCTCTGCAGGATGAGGTTGACAGGACCACACTATTGAAGCGTTAGCGAAAAGTATATTGCGGAACTTGCTTTTTGGACAATTGAATGAGCAAATAGTTTTCGACAAGCTGTTTTTCCGTCGATGTATCATATATAGTAAATAACTTTAGCTTCTTTTTTGTCTTTCCACCCCTCAGTTTTGCAATTTTGACGTGTAATTTCCGTCGTTCTCCGACAACATTATAGAAACTCAGCTGTCATGTTTACAGAGGTCGATTGTAGACATTGTATGCGCATGGACAATGGTATTTTTAGTAAAACACGGAGCATGGCACTGCGCGTGAGCAGATAGCTTTTTCCAGACATATATGCAGGTGGTGTCGGTTGACTTTCAACCAATCAAAACGGAAGGATGTAATCGATTTTTAAAATGATAAATGCTGAAAATGTTTGGCCTGTAAACAGGCGTTGTCATTAAAACAATATAATGTACTAAATAATAACAAAGGTTTCTCTGGATAAAAGGTCTTATTGTATTTCTCTTGTTATAATACATATAGTTTTATTATAATTTATATGAGTACAGTTTCTTTGAATTTTTCAGTTTTGGTTGAAATTTAAAATCTTCTGGAAAAGTAGAAAGATGAATATAGAAAGATAAATGACGGTATATGAAAGAAAAAAAGCCATCCGATGAAATACATATATTAGGCGTTTCAGATATTGGTTCATGCCGAATATCTTAAAACTTGTTGGTCAAGGATGAGCACGCCTGCAGGTCACTACTATCTACCCGATAATGACACGATAACGATAATGATGACGATAATGATTATGATTATGATCAGTTGTGGTTATAGTTATGGCTATGGTTATGGCTATGATTATGGTTATGGCTATGGTTATGGCTATGATTATGGTTATGGCTATGGTTATGGCTATGGCTATGGTTATGGCTATGGTTATGGCTATGGTTATGGTTATGATTATGGCTATGGTTATGATTATGGTTATGATTATGGTTATGGTTGTGGCTATGGTTATGGCTATGATTATGGTTATGGTTATGGTTATGATTATGGTTATGGCTATGATTATGGTTATGGCTATGATTATGGTTATGGTTATGATTATGGTTATGGTTGTGGCTATGGTTATGGCTATGATTATGGTTATGATTATGGTTATGACTATGGTTATGACTATGGTTAT
>JANVCJ010074935.1:0-12006 GCA_026413505.1 Epizoanthus ramosus
TGATAAAAACAGAGATTTTTAACATATTTAATCCGAGGGACGTTAAAAGAGTCAAAAGACGGGAAACATGTCATTTACAAATCGAGCTATTTTATCCAACTCTTTTATAGCTTCCACTAAGACAACATCTGAACAATTTAACAATGAAGCTAGATTAACTCGGGTTTGTGTTCTTCAATCTGCAGAGTTTGTTGGGTTTCTTCATTGTCGGTTTTTGCGTCCCTTCCTGTTTTTCCGGTTCCGTCCACAAGCTAATCCTGGGTACAAACCCTATTCATTATCTTCAAATACATTCACCGATGTTGGTAACTTTTTCCTACGTTTAATATCATTAGCAAAGCTACTTATTGTGCGAAAAACCATAAAATTTAAAATAATAGAAACTGAACGAAATGTCTACCACGCTCTCAAAGTCTTCAGTGTCGAATATAATAATTTCACTGTTAACAATCTGGGAATAAACTAAAATAAACTATATTAAACTGAACCTGTATGTGGTACACATGTCACGACGCTTTTGAATTTCACGATTACTGGAACAAAGTTCGTAAAATTTCATTATTCGATTACTTATCAGTAAAGTACTCTTAAATGTTTAATGATGCCAAATATATTAATATCAACCGTTTAGCAGAAATAATTAACTCAAGTTTCCAAAAGATATATACAAACTGTAAAGCTAAATAAACAATATTCACTGAAAATAAAAATGGAAACTAATTAACTCAAGATTCCGAAATATATATATACAACACTATAAAGAAATATAAACAATACTCACTGAAGATCACAATGGAAACACAAAAACTGTTTTCGCACAACTCGTTGTATTGTGTCTATTTGCAGCATATCAACATATTAGTTCTGTTCAAGTGGGCGTGACGAAAGAAAATAACTGGTCCCTCAATATGTTACCATGGTTACATTGTAAAAAGCGACCGAACTGCATTCCAACAACTGCATGCCTCGCAACAGCTATGAGAACACCACATATTCATTTAATTCGTATTCTATTTTTTGCGCTATGTTGATGCTATTTTCAGTTGATTCTTATAATCACACGTAGATGAATGGTGGACGGTTTTAAAAACGTGTGGTTTAAACCGCAAACTAAGCCTTATAAAATAAAAACCTGGTACTTACCCCCTTTACATAAATTTTAATTGTTGAGGGGGAGGGGGGGGGGGGCTAATCCAGCACACCAGGCATTTGCATTTCCCAGTTTAATCTGATATATTTCCATAATGATGTTTATATGAAAATCCGACCAAGAAGATTATATATTATCATTTGCATGAATTGGTTTAAAATATCATCAGATTAATTATTTGATTCTCGGGTAATGAGAAGGCCATTTTCCTCCAAAAAAGGAAATATTTACATGGCAGAACGAAAACACATTAAACTCTACCCTCTAGAAACTATAGAGGTTAATTAAAACAACGTCCTTGTTTTTGTAGGTGTGCGATGTGAAAACATCCAAAACGAAATGAAATGCCCGTTTAACTAACAAAGATCAATATATTTGCCTCTCATCTCCGAGAATCAAATCTAAAATCTAATTTAATACACAGCGGAGAGCAAGTAACTCTCGCAGTCACTTTTGTAGTCACATTTTGTACAAGATTTGTTTTCTCAGGTTTTACGTGGTCCAGAAATGAGCAATTACTTGCGGGCTAGGAACACTGGGCCACCGAGCACTATCATAGTCCTCTAGTGGCCCCTAAACAAGGCCTACTTTTGAGCCCGGAACGATGGGCCATTCAGCACTCTCGAGGTCCCACACCTTCAGGTCCATAAGTGCTTTATTTGCAATACTGGCCCCTGGCTCACACGTGATCCCCTGCAGGCGCACAATGGCATTGATATAACTGGCCATTAATAAGGTCAGCTCGAGGATCTGTTGAGAGAGAGAGGGGGATATCTTGAATGCGATCTTACGACAGAGCAATGATTCTTTGGTCACTTACTGTTTCGGATCTCGATATGTCTGTTGTTACAACGCTCTTGAGTTATTATGCAAACAGACTGTGGCACGCTCAAGATTGTCTTAATAGTATTATTAATTGATGCATGAATTGGTTCGTCAATTTGTGCCATCATTCATTCGTTTTCATTTGTTCATGCCCATCATTTATTCAATCATGTAATCATTTCCTCACTCACTTTCTCTAACTCACTCACTGCTTACTCACTCACCCACCCACCCACTCACTCACTCATTCACTTCACTCACTGAGTTGTCCTGCAAAATACAACGTAAATAATATTCGTAGTACCTTGCCTCTTGGCATTGAGAACAGCAACCTCTGTGTGCCCTGTTCCACCGAATGGCCACCCCGCATAATGCTTTGATTGACAACCAACATGAAGTCTTCCTTCCACCCACCGAACGTTACCACGTGCTTGTACTTATACCGGCACATCAACCGCTGAGCACAGAGAACACGGTCACATATCAACTACTGTTATTGCTAGGTCCTGGTAGTATGGGACTCTCAGACTGTTTGGAGTCGTTGGTTAGTAGATAAACTATACATTCATACTACTATTTATTTAATGGGAGGTGAAAACTGACTGAAAAGCCCTCCCCCACCCACCCTCGCACGTGAAATGTCAATTAATTGTGGAACAATTTGCGAATTCATATTGGAGTGTTTCTTGGATAGCCTTCTTCCAATCCGTCTGAGTTGATGAAACAATACCATACATTTTCCCTTCCAGAATACAAATGCTTTCTCACTACACAGCAGTCTGTACACATCTTTAAAACAGCTTACTGTTAAAGTGCCTCCTATTGACCTAACGTTCCCTTCTAGAATACCAATGGTTTCTCATTAAGCAATATAAAACGACTGCGATTGTCTATAAACTGTGATATAAACACACCGGAAGTTGTAGAGCATGAGAGAAGTTTAAGGGGAACACGAGGCAAAGCCAAGTGTTCTTTTGCTTCTCGAGTGCTCCACAACTTTTGAACCGTTTATATCACAGTCTATACACACAGGCAGGTGTTTTATATTGCGTTTATAAAATAGAACTAAGACAAAGATATAAACACTCATTTTGCCGAGTTATGGCCAATCAGAACGCGCTATGTTATAATACAGCTTATGCACAACTTACCAGACTTTCCCCTTCCAGAATGCCAATACTGCTCTCGTCCACAGCAAGCCACACTGGCTGTGCACTGTCTGGGGCTGTGTTTGGTTTCTTCACTGCCGAAACTGTATCTTTCTGCTAAATGAAGTAAAAGTTAACAACTAAATGATTCGTTTGCATACGAGAAGTCTTTATACGTAGTCGTTTTGTCAGCAAATTATGCGTTCTTGAAAAGGTCGTGCAGTACATTCTGGTACCTAATGGCTAATACCTTAAAGAGACTACTGTCACGGCTATTCAAGACATTTTGGTGATGTACAAAATCCTCCATAAATCACAGGAAATCTAAAAATAACAGATTACTTTGATAGAAAAACACAAAATAGATGATGATGAACCAGTTAGGAACGCGGATGGTTAAAATTGGGGAAGATTGAGATTCTTGTATTTAGTCACCTCGTGGTTTCACATAATTCAACTCAGTAATATTTACTCATTCTATCGTTTCGTCCTGTTAAGCTTACAACTTGTGTTTCATGACTGTAAAGGCTTAAACATGCGTATTACCGTGACATGGCCCCTTTAACCAGAAGAACGTAAAAACCAATTAATTAGACTAATCATGCCCTTTAGAAGCTTTCTGCCAGCAACAGTTGACAAGCCATCAGAAGCCTGTCCCGGGGAATGTGGGGATTAATTTGACTGTGTATTAATTAAACGTATCACACCCATCAGAAGCCTGTCCTGGAGGCACTTGGTGATATCATTTGACTGATGCATTAAACAGACTTACCATGCCCTTCAGATGCCTGTTCTGGGGAATGTGGGGGTTCACTTGACTCTGTATTAACTAGCTTTTGCCAACTTTTATTATTTTTATTTTCCAATACAGTAACCCCTCCTAGGAGAAGAAGCCTAGCCCAGGTGATGTGGGCTTTCGTTTGACCGTGCATTAATTAGATTTACCAACTGCCCTTCAGAAGCCTAGCCCAGGAGATGCGTGTGTGTGTGTGTGGGGGGGGGGGGGGTTCATTCGACTGTGCATTGATAGACTTACCATGCCCTTGAGAAGCTTGCAGCCGAAGAAGGGCCAGTGACTGGTATTCTTCAGGTACTGTTCCACACATTCGTGTGTGCTCCAACCATGGTACATTGACCACTTGCCTGCCAGCTTCAGGATTAGAGACCTGCGGAATCACTGAAACTTTTAAAAGCAGTTTACAACATACAACTTCAACAAATCTTCATTTACAGTGCATTATAAATTGCATTCTCAAACTCAATAATTTCTCACGCAAACATAAAGGAAAATCCATACCGTGATGTGTTTGGAAATGTGATTAATTCTTAACCAAAATTGAAACTGTTTAAGAATTTATATCAAAGACTTTGAAAAATGTTTCATCACATATATCAAATGCCTGAAACTTCAGTTTGAAACTGTTGTTGATATGTGATGAAACACTCCTTGTATTTGGTATATTAATTCTTATGGCAATCTCATTCCCAGAGCCCGTGTTCTTTTAAGCCTGCGGCGAGGAACGAAAGGCTCTGGAATAAAGCACGAGCCGGCACATGCATACACCGCCGCTATAGTGGCCCAGAGACAATTGATATTCCTTATAAGGCAGTCCGCAGATCACGGACTTGCTCGTGCTTTATTCCAGAGCCCTTCGTTCCTTGCCGCAGGCCTAAAAGAATGCGGGCTCTGGGAACGAGATTGCTTGCACCCAATATAATTATGAGTTAAACATTTATAAAATTATATGTGAAGTGGTTAATATACTGTTAGGTGTTAAATGGCCAAAAGATATTTACTGTTCTAAAGAAGAAACTAGTTTTCTTAAATAAAGTACCTATTACCGGTAGTAAAAATTTCTAATCTGTGTTCAATGCTCAGTTGGTGATAGCAAAATATCACTCTCCCAATCCCATTGATTTGAGAAGGTCCGTAGGTTGGACAGTCTATAATTAAATACTCAAACCTCATTCAAAATTTGAAATTGGTCAAATGGATGTCTGTGACTTACTTGGTATATTTTGGTCTGCTTTTCTTGCCATTTCCAGATTCACTGCTGCAAATAATATAAAATATTTACAAACTAAGATTCATTCTCAAGCAAATTGTTTCATTATATCTTTAGAAGAGCGAGCGATATTATAATATTATTATTTAATAATAATTATAACTTAACTTTCATTCTCTGTCTCATTTTCTTAGTACTGCACTACAACCTGTCAAATCAGTTTTTTTGCCCATTCCAGGATTTTCTAGGACCACGACCCAAATTCAAGGACTTCCCAAGGCCTGGAATTTATTTTCCCCAATTCCAGGACTTTCCAGGATTTTCAAGGACCGTGGCAACCCTGATTAACTTTAATTCACTTACATTGTGTCTTATTGACCTAAACTGAATATGGCCGCCACCCAGGGGGGGGGGACCCCATACTGGACAAGAATGAATTTGAGTTTAGTCAGTTGTCTGTCACATCAGCAAGCTCGATGATGCCTAACGTCACTTGCTTGGAACCCATTTTTGTGGTTGTTGAAAATTCAACATCTGTACATGTGCAAAGTTAACATAAATCGGAAACACTCCAATCATGGACTGACTACCCTCGATTTCATGTAACTTTGGCTGGGCTCTCTGAGAAGGTGGCCATATTCAGATTTGGTGTATATTACCTTGTCATTTAAGGTTCCTGCATGTCAGAGTTGAACTCCAGTTCTCTTGTACATGACTGTACACGTGTCTATTACACAGTTACCAGTAGTAATACATAATTATAACCCTCAGAAAGGCCTGGAATTGAATGCAAGGTTGGGGTCAGCTAGAGATGGTACCGACTGAGCCAACCATGGCCACATACAAGAAAGAAGTGGCTTTAACCAGCACTTGATTCTAGTTAGTACTTGCCTTTCAACACTAAACACTTCTGCTTCACTATCATCACTGAAACAGAAACTCTTATTAAATAATATAGTTCATACATCACACAAATACCATAAAATCCCACATTAAAGCCCCCCTGGTTAGAAGCCTGGTAACTGCTAACACAAATTATATTTTGGTTCTAAGCCAAGACACCCCCCTGCTTAGTTTTATAGTTAATAATTATGTAAATAACATTTTTTAATATGCAATTCAGGCTCTTAAAACAAAAATTAATTTAAAAAGGGCAAATAAGATACATTGCTCTGCATACAATGTATTATTTTTTTGAAAGAATTATTTCCTGGTGATAAGTTCTTCTTTATATTTAAAGCCATAATTATACTATACATTATTATATGGCTGGCTAATGTTATTATTATTATTATTATTGTTATTATTATTAAATTATTATTATTATTATTATTATTAATTTTGTACACGTACTGTGAGTGGTCAATTTCAGATCCATAAGTTGTTGTGTACATCAGGACCTCTTGCTCTCGAGCGGCTGTCATTTGTTGACCTTTTCATGTGTTTGCACACCCTCCCTTGCTCCAAATTATCAACAAAGCCATATAATAAACATCTTATCCGAAGCCTCCTTTACTCGGTCCAAAAAGGAAGGAAAAACACTTGGTCCATAACTTGCCATATGGACCTCGCACTAATGGCTAATAAGAGGTATATACATGATTGTATGACTCTTAAACTCAAATGAATATATTATTTGAGTTGGTGGTTCCAGACAAACTGCATGGGAATCATTCATTTTCTTTGGATAGTTTTGTAGTTTTGTCTCTCAGTTGGCCAAATCAAAGTGACTCCAGTTTCTGTAGTTGCACAGCCCTAGCTATGTAATATGGATCATATTAATAAAAACCAATACAAGGCACCATATCATAACTTACTCCAAAAATGAACTTGTCTTTCTCCTCTTGTCATTATCAAGTGCATCGTCATTGTCACCTGTCAAAGGATAACATATTATAATACACAATTATCCGCAGCTTCACAAGTGTACAAACTGTATACGTTTCCTTTGCTACCCACTCTGCGCTGTGGTCCGTTGCCAACTCCAATTTGAATTGAACGAGTCTAGCCTCTACCTCTCGTCCTCCTCTGAAAGTGTACATTAGAATGTTGACATTGCACCATGCTCAGAAAAGCATGAACAATAGCAGAAAATAAGTTCTAAGATATTTTGATCCACAAGTAGTACATAATTGTATATTCTCTTTTGATTCCTCTTTAATATCAAGGGCTATATTATGTACAAATTCACTGCTGGCCAGATTCTTTCAAGAGCCCTGAGGAATTCGAAGTATGTATGAAAGACAAATCACTTATAACATGGCTCTTCAGATGTTCTCCTTGAGCAGCGTCGAAAGACTTTTCTTTCTGAGAGACATTTGAATAAGTTAGCCATTAATTGTCTCAGCAGATTTGTTTGGTCATTATAATTTATATACTGTTAATTATTCACAAAAAAAGATTGAATTGACTATAAATAAATGGAACTGACCAAACAAATCCACTTTGAAGATCTGGTGTGGTGACATCATTGGTCGGCATTAATTATAATCTCTCTCTCTCTTTCGAGGCCCAGGTGAACAGGCTAATAATATACTAACTTGAAGTTGAACCCCACAGAGCAAACTAAACAGATTATGTAAGTAAAATATCAACTGGTAGAACTATTGGTTTGGTATGGAATGAATGCAGTATAAGTGTTAAATTTATGGCTGGGGATGAAATGGCTTTCCAAATTGGTAAAATAAAAAATGGCTGATACATATCCTCTGTTTTGTAATGATTTGACATAAAGTTTTGTTGAAAGAAACTACAGATAAATTATCAAATCTTACCAAATCTTACTTGCTTGCAGTTAGAGTTACTACTACAGATACGCTCTACATTAATTCATCGATAACCAAACAATTCTGGCTGTGCAATCTGGGGTATCGACCTTGATATTTCGTTACATTTTATGAGTATATATTTATATTTCTACGTAAAATACTCTCAGGCCACGACTGATCAAAAAGGCAAACCATTAGTCATTAGAATTAGCAGGCGTTCTCGGGTCAGTTACCATATTAATATTTGTGATATACCGAGGCGAACTGGTCGCAACACGTGACATTTTGTCTGTTTTTCATAGACATAAGAAATATTCGTTCCATTAATTTTTAGAAAGTCTATGTATTACTGCGATCAAACCTTCGAGTCGCTGTTTCTTCGACATCAAGTATAGCACTTTCCCTCCAGCTCGCCGGAGTTGTCGTTCCAAACAACAACATGTCCGTCCCCTCTCTCATCCAAGGAAGGGACTGCGAACGAGTTTCTATTTCTGCAGGCTTTACAAATATTTCTTGTGGGGTGGGGTAGGGGAGTAGTATTAAATCAGTTTGCTCGGGGTTAAATTAGTGTTCGAATTTTGGAACTGAAACAGAAACTAACAATCCCGTATCATACTATGGCTGAATTTTGGTGTATTTTCGGAAATTCACAAAACGTGTTTTCGTAGAACTGTATTTTCCTTCTCCATTGGCAAAGTCTCCCCAACAAACTCCCAACTTAGCCCCCGACGGGAGCATTTTTGTTGGTCCGCGGGCTTCTGTTTTAGTTGAGGACTGGGAACCAGACTCTTTGGACCTGCGCTGTTCCATCTCTTTCCTCTCTTCTACCAACAAAAAATGGTGGGTAAAGTTGTTTATCAAATTGAACTATATCCGCATCAATCGCTTTCATCCTATATTGTTTGGGTTAATAAATTGTTCCGATATGTTCTTTAATATTTTAACTATAGTATCATACCTACATTTCGTGATTTACGAGCTGATGAATTGTTTATCTGTTACTCCGAAAACGATAGACTGCCAGACTGAAGAAGACCCGCAAGGTGCGAGGCCATGTGAGCCACGGTCATGGCCGTGTTGGTGAGTTAATTCAGCAAGTTACGCTCATATATACATTATATTTACTAAAGGAGTAAAGGATAATCAGAATTGTTGGTTTAAATCTGTGGTATTTTCAGTAGTGAAAGATTGGTCGTGTTGTTAGTGTTTATACATTTGGACTTTTTAATAATAATAGCAGTTGTATGAATATGATTTATAATGCGAAACGTAATAAACGTAAACGAGGTTTAAAACAGTAGATTGATGCTACGATTATAGCTATTCTTTCAGTAGTTAGCATGATAATCTAGAGTTAATGTATAGCTAAGGTGTAAGATGGTTGAAACGTAATCAGTTTTAGTCTGTAAACGAAGAGAACGTGACTGCAATATTCGGTTCGTTGTCATTGAATGATCTGAACTGATTTCTATTTAGTATTTATTTGATATAAATATTAGCGTCTGAAGGCAGCTTGATAGCCAACCCTCAGATGTTAATTTAGCAGCTGCAGGCAGGCTAGCAGCTTGAGTATGTTAGACTACGAGGAACGAGACCTGCCTTTCTGGTCACTGAATATACTTGGAAGCTATCACTGGATGAAAGGATTGATATATAACTCGTAGATAGCACTCATGGATTGTATTCAGAATGCCACAGATAAATAATAATAATAATAATGGCATTACCCAGACGGCATATCCACAGAGTGGCTCTTCATCTGCTGGGAGACCAACTGCTTAACATCCCTGTCCACAGACGGTGTGGCAAAGGAAGTTCATACAAATACAACTCTCGGCCAAGGCCAGGAATCAAACCTGGGACCTGATTAAATTCTGTCAGATATTTGGATCACATCCTTAAGCCGGGATCAAACAAGCATGAGAGTTGATCAGAATTGAGAGCTCACTCGCATTTGGCTGACAACTCTTGCACACTCCATTGACTCATACACTCTTCATATTTGAACATGTTCAAGTTTTATATGAGAGTTGAAAGTTTTGTTCATTTGTCCAGCTGTTCACAATTATGATAGTCAAAGGAATTCTTGTGCAACTCTCAAGACTACAGAAATTGGGGTCACTTTGATTTGGCTGACTGAAAGAAACTGGAAAAATATCGTAGGAGGTATGAAAATGAGCGATTCCCACAGTTTATCTAGAATCAAAACCATAAAGTCCAGTTACATGTACATTGTTTCAAAGTTACACTGTGATTGGCTGCTCTTTTGCAATGGACCCCAGTTTCTGTAGCTACTGTAACTTGTCAACTCTTATGCTCATGATCTGGGGATCTTACCCCGGGGGGAGTAGGTTATAGTTGAGGGGGAGGGGTGATTTACAGCTGGGATTCAGTGGAGGTCATTTTAAGGTGACACTAATTATATGAAATCAATTAGATATACATTTTTTGAGACAGTTGGATTTCTCGGAGTGTATTTTGGCTTGATTGATCAATGGGAAAACTAAATATATTTAGAAAATGCTTTTTATGCCATAATTCATTTAACTTTTAAAAAAAAATAGTTCCAAGAGGCCTTATAATTAATCATGTGACAAATTTGTTCTGTTAAGGAAAACACCGAAAACATCCTGGAGGACGTGGAAATGCAGGTGGACAGCATCACCACAGGATCAACTTCGATAAATAGTGAGTAGATTATTTTCTTCTTTAAAGTCACTCCATTAATTTAATTGGGCACAGTTTGGTTATGTCTTTGCAGAAGAAACGAACTGTGGAATATAGTAAGCATTCAAGAACCAGCAGTTGTCATATCTCGCCCATTTGAAATAAAACACTAACAATATTTCTGTTGCTTTTAGCCATCCTGGTTACTTTGGTAAAGTTGGAATGCGCCACTACCATCTAACGAAAAACAAGCAACATCGCCCTGCTATCAACCTCGATAGGATCTGGTCACTTGTTAGTGATCAAACTCGTCAAAATTACAAGGACAAAACTGATGGACCAGTTCCTGTTATTGACGTTGTGAGAGCGGTATGTTGCTTTAGTTTTGTAACAGTTGGCAATATTATATTCGACAGCACTGAGCTCTGCCACCCAAAATCTGTCCAGCAATACATCTCTCACAGTAAAAGATCTAGCATGAGAATGATTCAAACATATTATGTTGTAACTAAAGGAGTATTTATTGGCAGACTGAAGAATTCGTTATATATCTTAGGTTTCAGATAATGAGCTGGGGACACATGTGCAGTCAAAATGTTTTTTTTTTCAATTTTGAAAATAGCCAATTACATATAATAATATCCTGATGTAAGGTTTTTTTTTGGGGGGATGCACCTTCTTTTCTGAAGTTTACATCAGAATTTTTGGAGTTATTTTTGTAGAGGAATCTCATTGGGACAACAAAATTAATGTGTTTTTCAGGGAGGTCCTGAAAAATAATATCTCACAATATCTCTAATGCCTCATAATTTTAAATGTTTCCAGTTTCATTTTATGTCAGTGAGAGGTTGATTTGCAATACAGGGAGTGTAGTTTTTGATAATTATGATAATTTATTGTATTCTTCTAAAACTATGTATCCGATTCTAAGCCCAGTCTTTCCAAAGCACCTTTCCTTTTCTTCCCATAATTTTTTATTTATTTATACAATATTTAAACAGGGACATCTTATTTAGCTTGAGGCTAGTTTAAACAGAGCCTTGTGTAAACAAAACACTTTAAAAACTACACGCTACAAAAATAATAATGGAGAAAGCATACAAAAAATATTGCAAATATATACAAATGTTACTGACAGAGCCTTGTCGAATTATTTTAAAAATCACACAGAGATATTGATGAAAATGTTAGTTTTTCTGCTGATCAAAATATCACCTCTTCCAACATACAAGGCATTGTATATAAAATATTAAAATGTATATAATTTATTTGATATTTTGTTCAGATTTGGATCGAAAGCAGCTTGTATCTGAAATTCTGAGCTTAAATATCAATAAATGAATGTCCTTATTACAAGTGCAGGGTGTCAAGCTTCCTATATTTTCCTATTTTTTCCTATTTTTTTAAAAATTCCTATTTTCTCCTATTTTTGAGAGAATATC
>JANVCJ010074946.1:0-12004 GCA_026413505.1 Epizoanthus ramosus
ACCCCCTCCCCCCGCCCGGGTTTCATGCTAAAAATCGTCTACTGGATTTGCCTTCTCGAAATTCGGTTAACGTTATCTAATGGTTAAGATTTCAACTCAAAATTGGGTTAATTCACTTCTTTATTGGCTGATTTCGGCTTTCGTGTCGGGTTTACGTAATTGTGTTGCTGAGGAATATTTCAATAATACTTTATAGGCGCCGGTTTTACTTATCTCTAAATAAATAAATCATGGTTAACGTTAACCGACTCTCGATCAATCTTGTTACTAGTTACGTAAGGTTCAAATGTACGCCAAACAAGATTGCCGCTAGAAACTTTGTGGCTGGCAAAATAACAAATTTAGCTAACCAGTTAATTCCAATATAAAATATTTGACTGTCGTAACGTTTCCCTCCAAGGGTGACAGGCAACATGAACTCAAAAATGACAACTGGCTTCCTGTTAGTAAAAGAGCGAACGAATTACGACAGCAGCATGATTGTTCTAATTCGCTTAACCAGGAACATCAAGAGAATCATTAGTGGGCCCGATCTTGATCAGCTTTTCCTTGGCGTCGATCCGATAGTTTTCACATATGTAAAATTGTAAATTTCTGGAGTAACAGAACTTCCATATGTTCCAAAGGGAGTCATGTTCTAGATAATTACTTCTCTCAAACGTACAAAAGGTTTGAAAAGATGCCGATCGCCAACTGAAGTTACAAGTTGAATGATTTTGCTAAAACGTGTCCTGCGCGGTGTTGGACGTGTGTCGCTTGTGTGTCCCATGTTGAACTTTGCTGTGGTTTCTGCAGCACATCTTCTCCTTGTACAGGGACAATATCCGCTTGTTACATCCAAATGAAATAAAGATGAAAACACCTAGAAATGGAATGACAAAAATAACAATGTCAGGAAAAAGACAACAGGCATCTATATTACTAGTGTAATTCTTGTTTTCACACAGCCATGTAAGATCCTCTATATTCCCCAACATATTTGACCTATCAAGTAGAAACCTTATATAAACAATATAAAGAACACTTATTACATTAATTCTGCATAATCATTACACAATCTAACCTTAACCCTAGTCTACCTACCCTGCAAACTGTTCATCACTGTATACACATATTCCACATACGGGTTACTCTCCAAGGCGTACGCAAATCCAAGCACCCAAGTGATGCCCATCACTGACGTCAGCTTTAAACACAACCCGACGAGGGAGGGCTGAGCATCACGGGTAAAAACTTCTTTGGTGCCCTAGTTCAACAGAAGAGTATATTATTGTACATATGATTGCAACAGCAACAATTTAACAAAGGGCATGTGATCTACATCATTGTGGATTTGTGGCAATCTAGAATATAACTGTTGGCTTGGTAGCACAATATCCTAAATATACATATTGTGTACCTTTGAATGGTTCATTGCAGCATTTTCTGCCATAACTAGCCGTTTGGAACATACAGACGTTTAAGGCGGCTGCAAGTTAATGCATCCAGTGTAAACCTGAGTCAACCATAGCAGAAACATTTACATGAAACTACGAATTAAACGTCTCTAGCCAAATGGTTTAGTGTCTCTAGATTGATGAACTAAATCATTTAGTTAGACCAGATAATTTTAGAATTCGCACGCCGGCCGTCTTTATACGAGACGAAGAAAATATTTGCCGAGACGAACTAAACGTCTGTAGTCTATTAAAATAAGGCCAATGCACATCTTTCGACGGATCAGTGGATGATACACGGACAATATACTATAGACCATTAGTAAGGCGAGCCTTCAACTAGCAATTTAAGTACATTTTTGCATTATTTCAATTCATATTGATTGGGCCGATTTTGTACCTTCCACTTTATACCCACTAGCAAGTATATGTTGCGATAACTAGACTCGCCTTTTGTACGCGCCTTATAACAATCATGGTTCGAGTGAGAGCCACAAAGTTGAACAGCAGCACCAGGCCTATCGGTATGGCGGTACAGTAAATACGGCCGGTCGGCGACAGGTAACAGTACCTTCGCTTCTCGTCTGATCCTGTACGGGGTAAACACGATTTGAAATGCGGGGATTAATTCAAGGATTATGTTACAAAGAGCAGCAAGACACCAATCGGTATGGCGGTACAGTAAATACGGCCAGTCGGGGACAGGTAGCAGTACGCTCGCTTCTCATCTGATCCTGAATGGGGTAAACATGATTTGAAATACGAGGGTTAATTGGTTCAAGGGTTGTGTTAAGTTGAAATAAGGCATGCACCAATCGGTATGGTAAAAACTTTATGATCTGATCTGATCAGATCAAATCAGATCAAATCTAATTTGGAAAACTTTAGCAGAACGCAATCTTATTATGGACAACGTTACTTTCAGTTTCAATTTGTATGTTGGACTGTTACATAAGTTCAATTTTTGCATGTAGGAACTAATATAATTACCTTGATGTGTCGATCAGGTTGTAGTTGTTATTCAAAGTGTAATTTTAGGGATTTCCTTCTAAAACTTAACATTGCCTTTAATCTTAGCTACCTACCGACTAATGTTAGAGAATAGAACCAATTGTTCAAAGAGAACATCTTGATAGGTTTTTGTATACATATATAGTCAGCAAGACGTGATCATTCTATTTGCAACCTTATGAATTTTTGCACTGTTAGAAGTGGTTTCAGTATTCTTTCAAACTTTTCTGTACCCTTGCTATAAGAACCTGACTGTGACGCTAGATTGTCCTTAGAGCCTGCTTAGGAAATCCCAGATTCTTATACGGGGATATTGTATTGTGACTGTAGTCACCCTCAAGCTTTTGAAAAAGATCTGCCTCAAATTTACCACTTGCTTCAAAAAGAAATCAACTATATATTTTAGTTTATTTTTTCTAATATAACCGACAATCTTGTGTGTTATAGTATTTCCCGTTTTTGCCAACGTAACACGGCACTAAAAAATTGCAATATAAAATGCAGCTCTTTGAAGCTGCGAAATCCGCACGGCAATCAACTGATCATCCGGTGAAAAATTTGCTCTGTTACGAAAATCAAGATGACTACTGTTAACGAAAAGTATTATGATGTTGAATATATCTAGATAGGAGCTTCTTTGCGAGAGACCTCCCTTAGCTCCTAATAGCTTGGAAAGTTCATACCACTAAATTCATGTCTAAAGATTCCCTTACCATAACCTAAATCAGCTCCTGTTGCATCGACAGCACTACAGGTTCCTACAATGACCAGTGGCACTCCCCAAGCATACGCGTTGTACTTGTAAAACCGCTTCTGTACCTCTTGTTGGTCGTATTCACCAGATGAACTCGAACCTGAAGTGAAAACCATGATAACAGCTTCTTTCTTCGTTGAAAGTTCGGCAAATGTCGTTTTTTGTTAATAATCTGATTGGAGATTACAAAACGCTCGTAGCTCCTGTCAGATGTTTAATACGCGTGTGCTAAACATTGGGACATCGTTTTGTTTTAGATATAGCTGTCTATTTCTTGCATTTAACAATTAGATCATATGGACGTGATTTCTATGGGCTTATAATATAATAATAATAGCAATGATAATAACAAGATTTAAGAAACGAACAACGCCTTACTTTCTATGTAGTCTCATAATAAGAAATCTCTTATTGTATATGATACAAATGGACAAATAGACCGAATAAATCATGAGACTATTCTACTTGACACAGAGTAATTTGATCTTTCTAGTAATAATCTTTGTCAGTTTTCAATTGTATGAGAACTATCAATTAGTATTTCGGAAAGATATAATGTCTCAACAAATGTTTCTTCAATTGGTCTACCAACTTCACGTTCATTGGATGCATGCCAGCCAGCCAAAAATTCTCCAGCAGCTATTCAATTGGTATAAACTCTATTTTGTATCGCTGAAAGAGAACCAGCTAGGAACTGCTGCTTCCAGTAATTCCAAATAATTTTAAAATACATTTGGGTTTTCCAAAAATATGAAGGGGATAACCACTTGTATAACTCCATCATATCTCATATCTCATATCGATCATATCTCAGACCGCTGGTCTGTCAGATACACGACGTAGTGGACCGGTGTGAGTTAGTAAAGATGGCATTATTTCAAAGATGTGTTTCCAATAATTATCATAGAATTTATATCTTCCAAACAAAATGTCTTTATCTTGAAATGGTTTAACTACTGCTGATAATCTACCAATTGCCCTATTTCACTATTGCGTCATTAGGTTCTTCAATGTAACAAACAAAAAGTGATTTATTTTGTTTATAAAGGTTCAACCTCACTAACTTTATGTTATACCTGATTTGTATGATCAAACGGATAATGAAATGCAGCAACAAATTTGTTTCACAGCTTCGCTGGTGTCGGAACTGCGCTGAAATGTGGTTTGTTTACATTTTGTTTTCCCCCACTTTAATCCCACAATGCAACAGAAACACAGATTTTTAAAGTCAAAAATCAAAAGAGAATTCGTAAATTTCATTCAGAAAATTAATTGAAATGTACAGAAACAACGGTTTGCTTCTCTTTAAGTCAATAAATCGCAGCTTGTTTGCGTCTTTCCTGAATTTGTAAAATGTAAACAAACTGTGACGTAATAGTGAAATAGGGCAATTGTCAAAGCGTTCAAACCTCGGCCTTACCTTCTTTAGTAAACGTTTTGCTTGCATCGTAGGCAATGACACTCATCCAAGCAAACATGGCGAGCAGTGTGTAATGTAATGCGCCGGTTATAACGTCACAGACACTGGTAATAGAGGTCTTGTCGGAAAACAGAAATAACAGCTGAAATATCAGTAGCGCACACGACAGGCTAGTCAAATTTTTTCCATATGATGTTCGCAGCTCTCTGAACAGAAACCGTGTAACCACAAAGCACAGGAGACATACTATGGAAAGCACCGATCCAATAAGAGTTAAATAAGAAGCTACTGAGTTAGAGAGGTAACGTCCTCGTTCCAAGGTAACGACTGTTCTGTTATATTGGGTACCAGTCAGATTAGTACACAGTTCAATGCTGTCACCAGTCTCTCTAAAAGTCTTGTTTGTGTACATGGTCTTCTGTGATAGGATGTAAACAGAGCCATTATTATACCTGACGTACTCCGAGGAGTTGTATCTCACTCGGCTGCAATCATTTCTCCCAGGATGGCTTGTATTTGCAATTGGAGAGTAAATCAGTCTGCATCGGTTCGAAAATGGATCATAAATTTCTCCAGAATGGCAGTTGTACTTTATAATACGCATGCTGGATTCGTAAAACGTGGTATCTTGTTGTTCAAAGCCAAAAATAAGTGAAAGTGGTACTGGAAAGCTCCCTTCAGCACATCTTTTTGGTTTGTTGCAGCTAAACGAGGTTGATAAACGCCCAAGTCTGTGAAGATAACCACAGTAAACGTTTTTATGTTTTCTACACTTTATGTCGTACACCGGCAGGGAATACGATCCACAAAGTACACGCAAAGCGGAACTGTTCCTATGTGTGTTGTTCAAACCCGTGTGATTTAGAGATGGGTTTGACATACAGATTTGTGCTGAGTTGCGAGGATACTCCTTGGCAACCCAGGTGTGGTTTTGCTTCAGAAGGTCCATCATGGATATGTGTCTTGCTCCAATAGGATAGAACTTTTTAAAAATAAATTTTACTTCCCAGTAAGTAAAGTTCCTTGCCTCGTTACAGATTGCGCAATATACATTGATGAACGTTGTCGCTGTGCCGTGATCATACACCGGAATCTTGGTCAAAGGATCGGTCGAGTTCTGCTCAACACACAGCTCTCTAATTGCGTTATTCCGCCAGGTGCGGAGACAGTCTGCGACTACAACGTGTCCTTTCAACGGATTGCTGTGAGACTTCAAGCAGCGAGTTTTGGGTACACTTTGTTTGGAACTTGCACACCTGTATCGAGAAAGAAGATATCCTCCTATGTTTGCTGTATTTGTAGTGAAGTACGCTGACCTGCTATTTAAAATGTGTTTTCAATTTATTTAATCAAATATGTTAGGTTAACATGAATTTATAATTTAGAAAATAGAGTCCTGTATAAAATAAAATTATTAGAAAGAGAATTGGAAAGACACGAGAGAATTGTAGGAATTGCTCGAGGTGCTAGTTAACAATTCTAACCTCCCCGTACCCTCTCAAATTCCTTAGTGTATCCAAAGCTCTACACATGCACGGCCAAAAGGAGGGCCTATTCTTTAATAACATAGTCAGCAAATTTCTTACAACTCCGCTAAGTATTGAAAGACCTTGAAAGCCAGGTAGATACCAAATACCGCTGTTAAAACATCGCAAAGATCTTCAATTGCTGATTCCCATACAAAGTGTTTTAGACATATTTTGAATTGCCTTGATTGCTTGTGGTATGCTATGGCTTGTTAATTTGTTGGATAACTACAGATTATTATAACACTGGGATAAATGCTTTCTATTACAGCAATTAGTTTATAATCGAGGCTGTGCGATACCATTTTACCCATTGCAGTAGTAGTTTTCCACTCGCTGAATAACCACTGATAGATAAATCAACAAGAAACTGAACAATCTTTGACATATTTTTAAATGTGATTAGCACTTATCTGGTGGTTAGCTTATCCACCCTTTGAACAACCAGATCCTGGACGATAGTAGCATTTAAAGGAAGAGTATCACAGTCTAGCGCATGCGTGCCTAATGCCTCTTCAATACAACAAAAAGAAGCTTTACATGGTATTGTTAACTATTATCCAACTGATACAACGTTTTGGAACAAAAGCCCTTTGATTGAGCACGTTCGGGGGGGACTGATGCATTTGCGGGCTATTTCAATAATTTGTTCTCCGGGCCAACACTTCACAACTCAATACTACAATCTGCTTCAATCGCCTTCTAACACAAGCCATCCGACCAAATAGTGTACTGGGAAACACATGTTTATATTGGAGTTGCTCATATTTGTCATTATTTTTAGCATATATCTCGTTTTTGTCAAATTTAAGAGACATTGCGTACGCATGCGCTATGCCGTGATACTCTCTCTTTAAGAGCAAGTCTCTATTTACCAGTGAGAATAGTCGATACAACAATCACCGATTGAAGAGCACAGATCGTCACAGAAGCATTTGCGGGTGTTTTTCACTCTTATTCTTTGCTTGGTTACATTACACCTTTCCTTGCATGATAATTGTGATGTGGCACGGGCACAGTTTCTGATAAGACCATCTTTACTCATTTTTAGATACTGCCGGCACAGATTTGACACTCTATTTGGCGGGTCGCCTTTGCATAAACCTGAAGTAGAAAACAAATTATGCAGGAGAATCGTTTCTGTTGATCGTGTACTTGTTTTAAGCAATTCTACAAAAGCTTATAAACAAATAATTTTACAGGAGTGTGTATTAGCATCAATGTATGACGCTTACACATATATAATGGTGTCTTTGTACTTGAGTTGTCCTTAACCAATTACATTGGATAATGCTTATCGACAATTGCCGACTTTATATAGAAATGAATATCAGCTCGTAACTCAACTCTATTTCTGTACAAACGTTTTATCAATAGAAAAATCAGGTTGCAGATTGCTGATTATGAAGTACTGTCTAACAAGAAGCCAAATTCTATTTTAACTTGTTCTGCATTTCTATAATTCTCCGACTAATTGCTTCAAGTTGTTATTTGTAGAAATATAAAAATTAGATGCTTTTTTAAAGTTATTAAAAACATTAAGAAATATTTTAATTTTTTGGGGTACTTCATTTGTAATAGTCTTTGTAAATCTATTTTGCTCTGACTCTGTTGACTTAATTGCTATGGCATTTTTCATATTTTAGTGGTGTGTTGAAATAGTCGTTATTTAACCTTTCCTGTATGCCTATCATCTTCAAAACAAGAGTTTGCGGGGAACACATTTAATCATTCTCATAGTAGTGACCGTATGATAAGACATAGCAAAAGGTTCGGTTCACCATATAGGCTTAAAGTATTTACCATCGCATCATCATCCTCATACACACGATACACTTTCATAAACCACCGAATACCGTGGAACCTTACCTGTAGCATCGGTGCTGTTCTTGACAGTAATCAACAAAATGGCCACCGAGAAAGTCGATGCTATTGCCTTTACTTCGAACTTGCCAGGCTTCATCTATATTATAACGAAACAGACATAGTTAACTAGGTTACGACCTAACATACACCAATATCAACATAAACAGAACTTTACCCATTTTGGAACAAAGTCGAAAATCAGCTGAAAATCGTAAATTGAACCAACAATAATATAATGGTTGGCAGTAAACAGCTACACAAATACGTACATTGAGTTCAGTTGTTTCCAAGGAATTGGATTTGTCAAAATTATACCAATAATCGATCAGCAATCGTTAGGCTGTGGACATCATTTAGTTGCTCCAATGAACTGAATGTGTTTACTTTTGAAATATCTTGCAGGGATCCGGTATATATTTAAGATGTAATCTTATTTACCCGTAAGAGCGTTGTTCTCGACTCTAATTAGAGCAACACTCCATTCAAACATACAATTGATTATTTTTTACTCACAAAGGTTAGAAATTCAGAAAAGGACCGCAAGGTGACAGAAATTTACATAAGATAATCAATACTGATTATATATCGTTACAATTCGGCTGAAATTGAATGGCAACTGCTCGTATAAAGCAACGCTTGTTCAAAGCTGCAAAAATTGACCAGCTTTATAGAAAAGGAATCTGAGGAGACAGTTAAGAGAAAGGAATTAATAAGTGGTACATGCGATACTCTTACAGAATCAAATCGCATCTGTAACAGTATTTAATAGCAATTAATAACATTGCTCTACCGATCCTAGTATTGTTTCTGGTATTAAACGCTACAGACTAAACCTTGATTTTCGTTTCAGGACGATTTTGTGCCTAGAGAACCAACCAATGCATGTGTGAATAGATTCAAAACAGATAATGAATAACACTATATTTTTTATAAGACTGCTGTCATTTCCCATTCGATAATCTCTTCTTGTTTACAAATAGTGTTAAATGTGACCTTTATTGTCTTTATCGCTGATTTTTAGATGTAGATATACCCTGATGTAGACATACCTTGAGTAGAGCCAATTAGCATGACTTGGATATAAGTTATTTTTTTTCACATTTTTCTTCGAGTAAGATAATATTTGTTAACCAAGACAAAAAGATCGTCCAGTAGGCTTCAACAACAACATTTTGGTTTTCCACTTCTTGATTTAATCATGATAGCTTAGACTAAGAGAATAGTTAACTTTTATCAGTCGTATATACATTATTGTAATTAGAAGATGCAGACAGGGAAATGAAAATACAAACTATATATGAATTATGCAATAGCACAATTCGTAGTTTGTAATTATTAATGAATATCTTTATTTACTTTCAAATTTTTTTTTTGTGAAACATCTTCAAACTAGTAGTTCTGTTAAGTACGTAATCCAGATGAAATATATATTGTATTGCATTACATTGCATATGAAATATATTTCATCTGATCCAGATGAAATATATATTGTATTGCTTTACATTGTATTGCATTGCATTGTATTGTAAGTAAGGTCCATGTCAGACGCTCAGTATCTTGTGTACGTCACATTTAATACTTTATTTTTAAATCTTAAATACAAGATCATGAAGAGTTCGACTTTTGAAACAGATTAAATACGGCATTTTGAATTAAATACGGCAGAAGCATTAACGTGTCAGAGCTTGTCGTGTTTAATTGAATCAGTTAAATACGACGAATGGAAGATACGTCTGAAACGGTACTAACCATCTTGAGCTAACTATCTATATTCGGGTTCAATTTTGCACAATAATGATAGGCTAGAGTGAACGTTACAGAATCTACCCAAAGATAAATGTTGGAAAGTAAGTAAATCAAAAACAGAATCTAAAGGAAAAAGTCGAGATTGTACAATGTAGTGTAATTACCGTTCCTGCTTGAACCAACGGAAATTCAAATGTTTCAAGGGTTCATTTAAATCATTTCAAACTTTAGAGCGAAATTATAAACTACAAACTATAATGTTCAAGACGGTGGCAGAAGTAAAGTGCTTGAGTATACAAAAGCTTTACATGAATGGCAAAGCAGGTGGTCGCTTCTCAAATAATAAATTATCAATCGGAACATATTTAATTAATTACCCACTCTATATATAATGAATGTTACCGAGTCGTATTAACGACTGGTAAACTTAATTATGAATATTGGACCCAATTAATTACTGGAAGCATTAAATAAAATATTATCCAACTATAGAAAATATTTATTTCTTTTGCAATGGGATAATGTAATGAGAGTAATGAGATATATTTTCGTTATCGAAGAGTAATTGTCTGAACAAAGTGTTTACAAGTTATTGCAACTACGATATTTCTACATGCACAGTGTTCTTGAATATAGATAAGCCTGAAATTGTAAAGAAACCGATCAAAGCCAGTGGTTTTAGAGTCAGAGTTTTTAAACATGGCGGATGGCAGTACAAGAACAGCGATCTCTAAACACAACGAACACATGGAATTCGACAAGTTACTGTGTCTCTTAAAAATAGTTTATTAAAAACTGGCTTGCAGTAGAAACTGAGTAGTTTGCAATACAAAATAAGATGAAAATATGTAAGAGTTTGACAAGTCTAAAAGCAATTCAAACCGAATAATTCGACCTGTTAACTGGAATCTTTCCTGGCGCGAAGACTTAAATAACAACCGAAGGGAGAATTCTAAAATCTGAGAACGGAACTAATTTGCGGAACTTGTGGAGCTGCCGGAAAACCACCAAGGCGGCTTTTTCACGAGTTTTTCATTACCTGGCAATGGTACACCCAATTGTGAACGTTTTAGGAGCTTTGCTTATTGTCATGGTTCGGATTTTTGAGACAAAGGTCTCGACACCTTTCGATTTCACAAGTTACAGGACAATGTTCGGAGAATTGTCGGCTAGTGTCGTGCCTCTTGGGAATATCTTCGGTCATGACAATTTATACACCACCCTAGTCCCACACAGGAATAATTTGTCAATTCTCATAATCCAGTGGGGTGGGAGGGAGTGAAAATATTTGACAACCTGATCACTGGTACCGTTTTCAAAGCCGTGAAAAGTAAGTTTCTTAATCGCAACAAGTGGATATGTTATGAATCTTGAACGTGTTATCTCATGTTCAGTAGCTTTTTTATCGCTCAATCGTTGTCGGCTAACTAATTTCAAACGCAAGTGTTTTCTATTAGATGCTGTATAAGTCGATTGAATAAAATAAATACTGATGCAAAACAAGCCAGCAGATATAGTTATTTAAAGGTTTGTGAGAGGCTTCTTGTTGTTAGTAATACTGATCGAAATTTCAGCCGATTTATCACAATACCGAACAACTTATTACACTCTTGTTAAACACGTGTTGATTGAGAAACGATTATAACAAAATCAGATACATCAGATGAAAAATATTATTTCTCAGTGGTCGAATACGTTGCAAAAGGAGGTTTTTGTAATCGCAAACATTTCACGTTTTACTCAGAAGTTTTGGTCGCTGATGGCTATTTAAAAGAGCGTGGACCTCGCCTATCAATCATTAACTCTTAAAAGTATATAAATTGTAATGTAAGAATCTTACCTCAATTGGTTTGAGTTCTGTTACCTTCTTTTGCATAAAAACGTCATAAAACCGTATGAGTTGCGTCTATGTGTAAGAGTGTCAGAGGTAGATTTATATTTACTCGGCACAAGTTCATTGTGGATCAAATCTGCAGTAATTTTGTAATGACAACAAACATGAATATATTAAAATGGTCTAAACATGACGACGCGCTCTAGTCAAAAGATTGTGACACCTTGCTCACTTACGAAACAAACCGCTCGTGCTAGTTCAAATAAACATGCCACAGACAAGGTATACATTTCTAACATAAAGATGATAACATAGCGCTTACAATTGACTGTACGAGATGTCGTACGAGGTGTTTCAAGGCACGATGTGCAAGTTCATAACTACGCCGGACTAAGTAGGATCAATACTTGC
>JANVCJ010074957.1:0-20458 GCA_026413505.1 Epizoanthus ramosus
TATTTCTCTTCCAGGTGTTACCCGGTGGAGGGTGGGACAACCTGCAGAATCTCGCCATGGGTCAAGTTGTCGCCCTGAATTATTCAACTTGCAAAACCACTGAGGACGGAAAATACCTTTTGCCCGACTTTGCCACGGTAGTTCCTCAGAAAAGCAGCCGCATTGACTTGTTCTCAGAGTTGTTCAAGTCTTGGCACTCCTACTCAAGTGCGACTGCTAGATCAATCAATCTGGAGGCTTCGTACCCTGGCGTCGTCAGCGGGTCGTTTGCGGCTGATTATCAGTACAACAAAGTGAGTGACATATGTCGGGCAGGTTTATATTCAGGGCTGATTCAGAGGAGTGACATGGAGAGGAGGGGGAGGAGGGAGGGGAAGGGAGGGGAGAGGAAAGAGGAAAGTGTGAGGGGAGAAGAGTAGCGAAGGGAGAGAAGGGAGAGGAGATGAGAGAATCGAGAGAAAAAGGAGGAGAGGGACAGTCGAAGGAAGGGGAAAAGAAGAGAGGTGAGGTGGAGTGAGGTGAGGTGAGGTGAGATGAGGTGAGGTGAGGTGGAGTGAGGTGAGGTGAGGTGGAGTGAGGTGAGGTGAGGTGAGGTGGAGTGAGGAGAGGTGAGGTGGAGTGAGGTGAGGCGGAGTGAGGTGAGGTGAGGTGAGGCGAGGCGAGATGAGGTGAGGTGACGTGAGGTGAGGTGCTAATTGTTGATATATGTTCTCGTAGGAGCACCAGATCGCAGATCAGTCAATTACCACACGGGTACAGGTGAGACATTTGATGTACACGATCAAGACCCAACCGGATGCCCCGCTCGACCGAGCTTTCAGAAATCGCCTGCAACAGATTGCTGAAAATTTACAGGTGAGAAGGGGAACGTTGCTATTGGTTGTAGGAAGTAGTAGTAATAGTAGTAGTAGTAGTAGTAGTAGTAGTAGTAGTAGTAGTAGTAGCAGCAGTAGTAGTAGTAGTAGCAGTAGTAGTAAATTATTGTTATTAACTTCTTCACGAGAAGGAGCTGGTGCTACTCAGTTCTAGTGCTATAAATTCTCGTTGAAAAATTCAGTGAGAAAATGGTCAGTGTACCATAAAACTACAATCTAATGAAACCACAAGCAAGGACCTGTTCGTTATTATGGCAATTCTGGTGACAATTACAGTTTACGTACTGGACTATATTTCTGAAAAAATATCAAATACGAGGAGCCCTGATCACATATCAAACACTGACAAAAGTGTAAAACAACGTGCAACAGTCTGTGTTTGATGTAGATTCTCAAACAATTTATGCAAACCCTAGCAGTGTTCAATCACATTTCCAAAACATCACGGTACTGACTTCATTTGATTGACGAATTATTAATAAGTCTGAGAATGTCAATTTATGATTGATAGTTTACATACGACCTTAGCTTTTGAATTCAGATTTTACGATATTGCAATTGTTAACTATTTATTGCTTCAATGATTTCAATTTAATGTATTTTATTCTGTCACAATAATATCTTAACTTGGTTAATGTTTACTTTGGGGTTATTTGATTGAAATGCAATTGGAAAACAAGCAACATATCATACTTGGGACGAAAGCAATAAATACAAAACGTTCTGGAAACAATTTCTTTAAATTCGACTTCCACTTTTATTCTTACCAAACGTACGTCATTTCAAATTCTCAGGTTGAACCTTTTACTTAGCTGACGGGAAGCACATCACTTTATTTTCTCACAACACCAACAGTTGACACAAGAACAAAGAAATAGACCTAACACCTACAGGCTTTATTGATCAGTTTCCAGTATTAATACTGAAAACAAAACTACTGTTCGTGCGTGTCATAAATATATCTTATTTCTAATAGACACTCATACTTTCTCAGCTTATGAATAGTCAAAATAATAATTGTCTTAAGTTCCTGGCGTGAACAGTATTAACTCAAGTGACAATTATTCGTTTCAATCAATCTCTTTTGAGAATGCACTGTAGGGAAGCGACAGCTGGTGGATATCACGTTTTACACACATTACAAAGAGAAGCAGATAAGACATAAGGTTTCCTTTGAAACCAGGTGCAACACACAAGACTGGAAATGCTAGAAATGCTAATGGTTGTCACATAAATGAAACTCTCCAATTTTTCAATTAATATAAATTAGATTGCTTTTACTTGACCGAGGTATATGAGAATGGCATGTTTTATTCATATTGGCAGACTCCTTTGATGAAAACCAATAGAACAAAATAAAAAGAGCCAGAAAGATTCACCAGGTGATGAAATGAAACTCGTGAACTCGCCGCTTACGTGCTTCATCCATCTCAGATCAAGACACAGTAGAACAGACAGTGTATCACAGTTGTCCTTTATTGAGAACAATAAACGCAAAGACAAATCTTCAAGTTGATTATTAGATGAATATTTCCATATTTGCTGATATGTTAATGAAAGAGTGGGATATATCGAATACTGATTAATGTGAACTAAATATATTAGAAATTATGTATTTCCCTTGGAAATGTTGACACCATCTTCATTTAAACCATTATGTCTTCCCGATACTCTCACAACACTCACTTCGTTAGAGAATTGGATCAGCGAAATTGCAGTCAGCAGATTCAGTTGTATTGTTTCACCATCTTTAGTTGCACTATGATGCCACATTTGGTTGTACCGTCTTACCATATTTGGTTGTATTGAACACGGAAGAAACATGGATACAGTCAAGTATCGGTCCAGTCTTCTGCAGTTTCTCCAATATAGTGCCAGGCTCCTTAAGCCAAAACAATTCCATTATCATAAACAGATTCTAGCACAATAAGAAGAAACGCATGGGTACAAGTCTAAACAAATGTATCCAGCATGAATCTGACTTGTTTCACGAATGATTCACACGCACAGTGTTTGGCACCAAAATCAAAACAACATCAACAACATAAACAGACTGTGGCACAAGAATACCAGACTGAGTACAAATGCATGGATGCATGCATAATCATGCATGCACCCGGGTTTCCAAACCGCTGCAGTTTCTGCTGCACAGTACCATGCTCCCATGAAAAAACAACTTCATAACATGGACAGCCTGTAATACCACAAGAGGGGACTGAGTACCAATCTAAACAAGAGTACCCAGGATGCATCTGGCGCACAAATAAACCAACTGCAGGCACAAGAGCACACTGCAGTACCACAAGAAGAGCAACCTGGAAGAGTACCCAGCATAGATCTGGTAGATTTACCATTACCACATTTCGGGAGTTTCTCCGAACAGACTGCCAGACACACAACAGAAGGCCAGGCACAACTACATAGTACGATGTACAGTCAGTACAAACACTGTGGTACCATAAAACCCGAGGGTCAGTGGTAACCACTGTGAACTTCCATTAAACAAATAACAATATTCCTCAGCACTTAACGTTTATAAGGCTAACAACCAAGCCTTGGCAGTTAGCACAACTGACTGGCAGAAAAACCATTTTGTTTAACTGATACAAGAAACCCCTTTGGACAAAAACACTGGTTTAATGTTGAAAAACCGCATTCCGCAAAAAGTAACAGAAGTACAAAGATTTATAGCAGAATTGGACAACTAAACAACCAAGAGCATACAGAAACAGATCTCTAGCAGAGCTAGAGCGAAACTTTTCAAAGACTAAGTCTGATTTCTTTAATATGCCCACTCTCTTTTCATACAAGAGAGAATTTCAAGTATTATTTGTTATAGTGAATTTGAAATTTCAATCGAAAATTTGAAAATTATTGAGGAACGTTATGGGAAGTACTTTAATTTACATGTCGTTTCTTGGTTGAGGGGAAATGCTAAGATTCAAGAGGAACGAGGTTAAACAGTTTATTAACGACAACTCAGATATTGAGACATATTTTATCCCTGTTTATTTTTTTACCACTAACTATGTTAACATTGAATTCTGTTTATTATTAGTCAGAACAGTTACTTTGCGGGTGCACAATACAATGCCCTTACACCATGTTAAGAAATGTTACATTACAATCACAATTGTCCTCTGGAATTGATTAGAACTATGATACTTGGTGTCTTGACAATTATTGGACCGTTTTGTTACCGACACATTGAACAAATATTATTTCATTGGAAACTATCTGCAAGCAATGATGCTTAACTTTCTTGATAAAATCTAAAATGCAAAAGGACATTTAAACTAATGTTAAATAGATTAATCGTGCAATGAAATCTTGTCTTTTCACATTCGTTTCTGATAGTAAATCAACAGCCACTGCGAATATTTCAGTTAGGATTCCTATGATACACCTAAATGTTTCAAATGATGAGGAACCATTAAACAACCTTTTTAAATAATTTGCCCCATTCTAATAAAAACATTGTCATTGAACAGACTTAAGAAGCTGTTTTACATTTTCTTGATGTTGCTCATGTTGTTCATAATAGATCTAACTACAGTGTGCTTCTTTGCTGAATGTTGAATCACAGTGTCTGTGGTTATCCAGCGCTCTTGTTCGTCACTTCCTGGGGTTCTTCGTATTAATCTCACATTATTATTACTCAGCTTACCATATCAACAATAACTATAACTTTATAATTAATTTTTATAATATCCGTAAATTAGAAATTTATAAATCCATAACCTTTCCATGGCAAGCCATGCCAAAGCAAATACTTGTTTATTGCCCAACAACTGAATGAGACCATATGCATTTTTTCTCCAAAGATCTAGCCAAATGGCTAATAAATAAAGTGATATCTCAATAAATTGAAGAAAGAAATAGTAATTTAGTTAATGACGTAGCTATTTTCCAAAACATAGACACGAAAATACTAATTAAATAATGTACTCAAAGGCTTGCAATTTCTCCACTGCTTGCTATCACATAGGCACGTCAGTTTGTATTAATCTGACAGAAACCAATTCAAATACAACGATACTTTATCTCGAGTTTAGTCTCCATATTCCTAAGTGGTCCTGATTTACTTACTATTCGCAAATACATTAATTTAAACAAGCTCGTGATGCAGTTACATTTAATTTAAGAGAAAGTTTAGGACTACCGTAATATACATTGATCTACATCTGCAGTTTACAGTACATTTTCTTAGTGCACTTTTCATTGTTAAAACACATAAATTAACCGCACGTTTAGATGGTTATAAGGATTACAATGAAGTCAAGAGCTTCAAAGAGTTTAGCCCTGTACTGGGAGAACCCAGCTTTGTAGCAAGGAGCTGCACCTAGTAGATTTCTTGCTCCATTCCAAAGCCGTTGGTATGTTCAATGAGGTCTGTTGAAGGAGCGATAAGATCACAAAGCATTGAGTGAATATACGTCTTACAATTAGATTCTCAGTGCTTTTTGCATCACCTGAGACAAAAACACATGGTCAATCAGCCAAATGTGTAACAAACGAAGATTTCAAAGACCTTTCAAAGTTGGGACCAGCTTTACCAGTTATTACTAGTTAACCAGACACAAATACCCGCAACTTTTATTCTATAACTGAAAATAGTTTACAATTAATAAAATCAATAGTTTAAGTTAAATTTAGTTGGGGTAGGGTAACATGCCTTAACGAATTTTTAATAGTTTTACTTTAGCAGAGTCCACTGAATGAATAGAAATAACTTAGCCATTTATCAATTAGGAGATATTATAACTTAAGAACTGAAACTTGAGTGACGTTTTAGATAAAAAGAACATAAAAGATGGGGGACTTTTATAAAATTTAAAATGACTGACATTCCTCGAAATATCTATTATAAATCTCTTTTTAAATTTGATTATTCGTAAATAAACAAGTTTTTCAAATTATCATTTAATAGCATTCCAATCATGCAAATTAATGTGTTCTTGTCTTCAAGAAGTAATGCAAATAGCACCAGTAAACCTAATATTATTAAAATAAATTAGTAGTTTTAAATAAGGTTAATAACAATTAGCCAACAGGACAAGTCACATCTCATTAATCGTCAGTTATGAATTTTGAATCTTAAATTTGTATCCATATTTACAACATGACAACAGAACTAGAAAAAATTGTAAATTGTCGTCAGACAGTCTTAGTTTCGTTTAACCTGCAACCACCGTACTTTTACATTACGTTGTTTGAAGGACTTCCCACCTTTTAACATTTTATCAAATGTTACTACAGTTGGGGTTAATGTCACAATGTTATAACGGTAATAGTACAACCTGGTTAGGCATTATATTTTCACAAAACATTCAGAGCACTCACTACAGGAAGAGTTCAGGGGGACATACTGTTATATCCAGAATCTGTGATTGTATTGCTTTGTGGTACGTTTGATTTGTTGTCCAGTTTCTCAGGAACTTGACATCTATTCGTCAATATTTATTACTTTATGTTGAAGCATTCAAAGTGAGACCCGAATTTTCCAATACAACTGAACATCTCTAGAAATCAAACACACCACATGGCAACACAATTGCAGATTCGATGGATATAACAGAATGTGAAACAAATCAAGATAAAATGCTTGGAGCAGTTTCAATCATTTCCTGTAAGGCCGTACAATTATTACCAGTAAAAGAAGTAGGGCAACACCGCTGATTACTTATACATTGTGCACAAAACAATTATAGCATACACGGTGCGAAATTGGACAAAAATATAGAGGTTTGGTAAACCATTACTAACTGTTTTGGAGCAACTTTCAATTCATATAAAAGCAAAAGATATCCCTTAAAAAGTATGGGCCCACACAAAATGGTACATAGTTTATTTCACTAGACGTATTACACTCCACACAGCACATATTCACAGCGCAGTTTCACAGCACAGTTTCACAACACATTTCAATACAATTTACAAGTTACGTTTCATATTTTAAAAGCAAATTGCTAGCATACATTGTACAAGATTGACATTATTAAGATCATATTTAACAGCACTTTGCAACATGAGTTACAACACCTTTCACACCTATCATAGCATACTTTACACCATCTCTTGCAGCATCATTGCAGCATCATTGCAGCATGTCTTACAACACATTTTGAAGCACATTTCAAAGCACACGTATTAAGCACAATTCAGAGCATATTCATAAACAGCACTCAGTTTGCAGTCTCATGTCTAACATCAATATTTCCAGCACATTTAACACCATGTTTTCCAATACACTGCACATCACATTTGACAATGTAAACTTGCTGAAGTAAAACTGGCCCAAACATGAAAGTCTGTCTTATGTCCAAAGAACGAAAACCACTGAACGTTACTTACAGTGGCAAGAGAATGGAGCTGCTCCTTGCCAGTGAGCAGTTTAGCCTTAGGTTTAGAAGAAAGATTAGTTATTTCACTGTTTGAAAATAATTAACGTTAAAATTAGTAAACTGCATGCAACAATGAAAGTGATTTGCGTAGGAATCTTTGCTTGCAGTGAGAGTGGTTTGATGGCAGAAAAGTGCATCAGGCTTGTATTGCATAGAAAATGCACTGAAAAATTCTTCAGACGAACACCAATACGAATGAAATGTGGGTGTTCAGAAAGCAAGTACGAAAGGGACGGAAGATGTTGTCAGAGAGGTGAAACGGATTGCATGTGAAGAACACAGACAGGATGATTGACACTTATCTATTTCAATTCATGAATTCTAGACCTGTTTATTCAAACTGACAAATGTTTAATCTCAAATAAATTATGTTTAAAGTTTAGGCCTTAGTTTATCACAGCTGTGATTTACGTTAATGCTTTATTTTAGACTGTTGTATTTATGTGTGAGAAGATCCAGGCCCTTTGTCATCATGTTCCTTTGAAAGTTTAATGCTTTATATAGATCGAATTGAACTTTAGAATAGATTATCATATTTATGTCTGTGAAAATTCCAACCTTTGTACCACAATATCCACTAACATTTACTACTTTTGGGTTAAACTTT
This sequence comes from Epizoanthus ramosus, assembly GCA_026413505.1. Classification (NCBI taxonomy): domain Eukaryota; kingdom Metazoa; phylum Cnidaria; class Anthozoa; order Zoantharia; family Epizoanthidae; genus Epizoanthus; species Epizoanthus ramosus. The sequence goes on from JANVCJ010074957.1 coordinate 7,887, forward strand.
CATATGTTCGTATTTACACAAAATGAACTCGCTGCTCCCTTTTCCCATTTTCCCTGTTTCTTTAATTCAGACAACAATACGAGCACATGAAAACAATTTTATTGTTTAGAAAACGTCAACAACGTTGTGTGCAGGATTATAACATTCCAAAGAACATAGCCAGCCCAACCTTTTCATCTACATACTAAACAGAAGGGGAACTAAAGCTGGTTTCGGAAACAGTTCAAAGTCCATAAGTACCTTGTAGTTTGTATTAAGTCGTTTAATGTTGGTATGAATTCAAAACAGAGCCAGTCAGACCGCTTCTGTGGTACGTCAACTTCACCCCACCCCCATTCAACTGTGTGTGACCCAGACTATTTGATAATAGGTTGTGGGTGCCTATTACTGGCACCCAACACAAGTTAGACATACAACAAAATAAGCAAACGAAAACAAAATGCAACATGTTAAAGCCATAAATTATAAAGTTATAAAGATGATGTAATGTGGTGATGAATATGCCAAATATTACTCCATACTGATATCGCGAACGCACCTGTCACACACAGTTGTTAGAGATAATGTTGACATAACATAATGTCAGTGGACAGTAACGATATCACAGAAGCTGCCTGCTAACCCAAATGAAATCAAAGTAAATACATTTGAATGCTAATACCAACGCTAGAAACTGAGATTTATCTGAAATTGAAGTTATTTGATTAAATGCATAGATATTTTATGTAGTAATTGATGCTTTATCTTAGCAACAGAAACGAGGAAGGTAGCGCTATACCCATCTACTAAAGTTGTAGGAAAAATTTATAGCAAATAATCAAGATATCAACTCTTGTTGTAGTGTGTTTCAAACGTTGTTCTATACTCTTAAAAAGCTACTAACAGAGTGTAGTCTTCTAGTTTTGGCATACACACACATGTCTGAGTTGCAAAGAACAATAATGGCAGTGCTACATTCCTCGAACTTTGTTGCATATTATTACACACTGTGCTAAGGGTTATGGACTACTGCAAGTCGCTCCAAAAATATAGTGTTATTTATAATTCTAGGTTCCTTAACGAGTTTAAGTCTTAGAAAGACAGCTTTATGTTTAAATTGGCAGATGAAAACTTTACAATTATCGTGAAATTCTTTATACCGAGAATTGATCCACGGTATTCTCCTGTATAACTCAATACTGGAAGCTACTTCTTTGCCACTCGAAAGAATGTAGGTTATAACAATTCAGTCTTGAAAATAAATCCATTCTGCAAGAACAAGCACAATTATCTAGTTCTTGTTGAGCCTATTGAAAGGCAGTACGGTCATCAAATTACTACATGTATGGCCACTGCCAAAGGTGCTACCAAGATCGAGTTATACAGTATTGCTAAACCTGCATTTAGGCAACTCATTTATTTCAATGTTATATTTTATAGTTGTAATAAACTAGTCACTAATTAGTTTTAGTATTTGTTAACATTATAGACAATACTTCTTTAATGAAAACTCTTAATTAAAACGAATTTCAATTTAAGAATAAATTTAATGTGTTCATATTCTTTCCACTGGAATATTGTAGTATATTTATTCAAAATAATTTAATGATTAATTTGTAATTCTGAAAATATTTTCTCTTTCTCCTCTTTATGATAAAGCGTTCTGCCTTAGTGTATAATTCAGGAATTTAATGGAAATAATGTAAGCTAGCGCATCTCTGCTATCATAGCATGTGTTAGGAAGTCCCTAACTAGTTTCCAGTCCCCTTGACGTCCTTCCACACTCTCAAACAAAACACAGCTTTCAACTGACTGGTGATCTGGAGATGTGAGCAATTTCATAATGCGTTGGTCTGTGAGATCGCATCAAGAAAATGTGTCAGTGAATTGCTAAACTATTTGTGATAATTCTATTGATACAATCTTCGGTGAATTCTTCCTTCTACAATGTATCTACAGTCAAATGGCTATATTCAGAACTACCAACAGCAGCATTACAATTGTCTTAAATGCTTCGCAGTAAATGGCAATAACTATGAAAACTACAAACTTAATTGTTCTCAATTGCCATTACAAAAATTCATGACAGACGAAAAGATCCAAAAATTGTGTCAACGTCTTGGCATTCTCAACGTACTCTTTACGAATGTCTTGTTTCATAATAGTTCTTCACAAACTAATAATCCGGGTAATTTAGCTTTGATTTAATTCCAATTAACAGGTAACAATTATAACTGGTTGCCAGTGTACCATTCGAATTATTTGAAACAATGTTAGTTGCACTATTTCAGCTCACAACATGCTATTAACAAAAAGAGAAACATCGTCGTTAATAGAATGAGCTTAGATCAGATTTTGCCTTAAATATGCACGTCAAATGATTCTATCAACTCATACAGCATGAAGCATCCTCGGTAACAAACTTCTTTGCCTTTGGCTTTCCATTCATACGATTTTTGTTATTTGGTACTTTTTTTGATGGTTTGGTTTTCCTTGGAATCAATTCGTGTGGAAGTTCAGTTCTTGGAACATGTTCCTGGTGTTCCAAAGTTGCAGAAAACTCTTCATAAGTACTCGGCGGAGTTGGTGAAACATAAGGTGGAGGCTGCTCATCTAAACTATCGCATTCAAATCTTTGCATTTCATTTACTCTCTCTTCTAATTTTTCCAGGGCAACCTGCAAATCCTGAGTCAACTTTTTTAGATCCCTATTTTCTTGCTCGAGTTGCAGGGTTGTAAATCGCTCTTGAAGATCTGAAGCCTCAATTTGATTCAATTCTGAATCTGGCAAACTAAGTGTACGATGCAGCTTTTTCCGTGGACGCATAACATCATCATATGATTTATCAGTCTCAGAAGGTAAACCAGAATCATTATCATCGTGTTGAAAGAAAAAAGAAGGTGTGATCGAACGGTTAACTGAAGGAGTAGAGGGTCTACTACTGTATGGTGAGGTCGGCTCACTACTAAATGGTGTAGTTACATGGCTGCTAGATGGGGATGTGTACTGACTATAGCCACTTAACTCGGCTTCAGATTTCTTATCAGGCAGTTCATATTCATAATCACTCAGCCACACAGTTGAGTAAAACTTGTCAGGTGAGTTTGCCTTTGCTTTGGGTTTGTTTCGTCTAACAACCTTCTTTGGTCCCCACTTCCTGTGAGCTGTGTGGTACGGCATGAAAGACTGATTATTATATGACTTACAAGAAACAGCAGGAAATGCCAAGAACTTCATAACCAAAACTGCCATATTTCTGTTATCACAGTACGTGTTTAGACAAGAACTTGGAGAACAATGCCCAGTGACGTATGTTAAACAACCAACGCAGCAGCTGTCTCCAAACGCAATTACAAAATTGTCGTTCATTTATCAGCATTATATAAAATTATCATATATATCTTATTTAAAATTTACTAAGATAAAGACTAACATAAGAGACCTACTAGTTTACTAGTGTCATGCCCTAACTTAACTCACAACTTCAATATTTAAGTTGATATGTTTTTTTAGAAAGCTAGTCTTGTTTAAAAGCAGTGCAGCATTCCAACCATTTGTTCTTGAAGTTAGCCATCTGACTTAATCCTAACTTCATTGAAATCTTCCATTAAACTCAAACTTGTTCTTTATATTTCCCTTGTGTGTACTACAGGTGAACTCTTAACATCAGTATGGAGTAACATCTTGGCAACTGAGTATTAGTAACGTTTCACAAACAATTTGGGTAGATGACGTCAATTTTGTTACCAACAATAAAGGCAATCCGTAGATAACTGTCACTTGGTAAACTACCATCCATGTCCCAATATTCAAACAAGAATTAAACTGTAGGTTTTGACATCGAGATTTTGGAGATCCTTTGTTGTGCATCATCTAATTCCGGTTGCCTTCTGACTGTTAAGTAACAGAACACGTCTTTCTTATCAACAGGCACGTACAGGTGAACAAAGAAAACATTTGGTATATGCAGCATTGTGCATGTATGCCATTGATCGTTTGCATGTGCACGGTATGCATGTGCATGCCCTTACCTGAATCAGATGCATCCTTCTCAAATACTTGGGCTGGATACCTGTAAATTTCATTGTAAACATTTACAGTCAGATGTCCTTCAACAAATTTGTCACTAAAAGAATATTGTGCAAGTAGCAATTTCGAAAACGTTTACCCACGAGAAAAGGTATAAATCCAACAAGGTATCTTTCATTAATCTATGAACAACTCGTGAAAGTCCAATTATGTTATACTGTACTGTTACTATACAAAATAGTGTCCATAACAATTGTAACAATTGCACTGCAGTACACCATATATATACAGCCTGACCTTCTTTCATCTACCAATACAATTCCTTTGGACTATTCTAACCTTGTAGCGTATTAAATTTTCTGATATTAAAATTGTACTACAAAAAGGGTCAGTCTACTATACCACATAACATGGTCGTAAAAAAGTCCCAGAATAAAGATTTTACTGTATTCTGTAATGGATCCAAATTTTTCTTGTATAGTGTAAACCCTGTCTGACCAATGCAATAGTAGTTTATAGTGTGTCATCTGTTTTTAAGGTTTTCTTGTTAAGAAACGATATGTTAATGTAATAATAACAAGCTACACTGCTTATCGTGGGCGTTGTTTCATCACCTTCTTTAAACTAACACCAAGTACAACAATGTCAGCGACAACTATAATCTGATGCTCAAGTATCCATAGCGTTTGGCCAACTGTCGAGTGTTACTGCACAATGCCAATGATACTAAAATACAATTTCAATACAAAACCACTTTCTGATGACTATATGACATTTAAAATATAACCATTGGAAAGTCTACGAAGCACTTCACAATTTAAAGTAATCAACATTTGTATAACGGAACAGAGATACCGATCAAAATATCATTTTCCTTCCAAACTTACAGCTCATCATTGGCTCCAGTAGACCCAGTTGGAGTCTGTGGAAAGAGTTCAACACATACTTTAGTCCTTGGAATACCAAGGTTCAAACTCATAGTCAACAATAAGCTATGAAGGGAAACATACTCAATAAAGAAGGACCTTAGCAGTGTTGTCAGGACTAATACTGCAATAACCGATCAATCAGGACACTTCTTAGTTATTGTTATTTCAGTACTACACATCTTTAAACACAGTGTCTTTCATACTGGTGTCAGTTAATTACCTAGTGTGCACATACAACGTATGGTAGCAGGGATTGTCTACTTAGCAAATGTGAGCTAGTTCCCTTTAAAGTTGGAAAATGAGTAATGCTGTTAAATACATAATCTCAAAACCTCAAACATAAGTCTAGCACTTAGGACATTGTTAAAAAGTGTGAAGTAAAACATATAATTAGTTTCTCAGAAGGTCTGATCTTTGAGTTAACAAACCTCACCAATTGTTAGCAATAATCTTCACAAGTTTATATCAAACTCAACCTTAACAACTGTCTTATCCTAAGGAACATCGATTCCTAGCCCTATCATGCGTTCATTCTCGGCTATGATGACTGCGACTTAAGACAAGTTTACAAACTATACCTTTCTTCCAGAGGAGCTCCCTGGTGACTTTGGGCGGTACCCTGGAAGTAAAATGTATACTGATTGTTTAGAATACAACTACATATAATTAACACACAAACATTGTTATTATTGTGAATTCTTGGTTTGACAATATAGTTTGTTGTGCTGCTAAATACCGGCTGTTGTGTATCAGCATGTATCTTTACAGAGACTACTACACAGGCTGCAACACAGAACAAAAGAAAAAAAATTCTTACCTCTTGGAGTATGTCCATTAGACTGCAAAATGAAAGTAAAGCAAACTCAGTGTTAACGGTTTTCCGGATGATTAGATATCAATATTTTCACTAGAAACCATCTTTAATAAGAACCTACAAACATATAAAATGAATTCTGGTATCATGCTGTCTAGCTGACCACTAGGCTTACCATGGGCCCTGGGCTTTGACTTCTACCCCTGGCATGTCCAGCACTCTTCACTACAAGGAAACAAAAACAAGGAATTTGGAAAACAAATTCAACATAACTGGAGTCATACTAGCATTTAAAGATAAACTATTCATATAATTAGAATTTCTAAAAATCAAAAAGGGTAAATAATTCTTCATCTTCCATCTCAAATTCCACGTTATCTTCACTTCTCCATGCTTGTCCAAATACGGAAATGATGTTTATTCTTTCACATCAGTACAAATTGTAAGAAGATGTTAGACTTCGATGTCATCTGCAGATGAAATTCGAAACAAGGTTGTTGTAGGACTTCAAGAAGCTCAATACTTAGAAACATGGCTGTGATCAGGGTTTAGTTCCTCAAAAGCCACTAGTCCAGGAGTATGCCAAATTTTAGACTGGATTGCTGCATCTTTGATTAATTAGCTGATATCTTAGAAGTGTTCAAACATTGATCACTGATCCAACTGAATAATCCACTATTTGCAGTTCAAGTGAGTCTGTTCAAGAGAGATAGACTCCAAGCGTGGGTAAAGTTTTAGTCCTGAATTAACATCAATTGGCTTGCATGCAACTGTGCATAGGACCAACAAAACAGTGTTTAAGAATCAACTAACAATCATTCCCTTGAATCGTATCCTTTGATCTGGAATCAACTACATCTCTGCGTGAGACTTCAGGACGAAACAGGTTCTTGTCGACTACAAACATATCAATCAACAAAACCAAACAGTAAGTTCCAGTACTCCCTTATTTCTCTACTTACTCAGTCCCTGATTTTCAATAAAACGTCAACATCACGCTTGTTCTTACAATCTTAATCTGTTCCTTTCCAATTCATCAACTCCTCAAAGTTTCGAAATATACTGAGATTATTCAAGTCATCAATAAATATATATAGATTAAAACGTTTTAAACAGTTAAAATGTTGGTGGTAAGAACACAAATGTTTTTGATCAACAGTAACTGGTCTTCATCAAGTAGTCTGATGAAGTTCACTTTGATCAAAAACCTCCGTGCTTTTATCACCAACACTTCAACTTTTTAAATTTATACCTTTTTATATAGTTATATTCTAATATCAGGCAAGGAGTTCTAAAGAGAAACTTCCAGACTTCAAGAGACTTGGAACGGATGGTCATATTGCAGTATTTGGCAAGAGTATAAGCAATATGCAAGTTATCTATAGGAAGAGACATTACACTCATACGTTTACGGATCTGTTGCCCTCAATAATGTTCAGTCAACTGCTAACTATCACTAAGTTATTTTTAAAAAGTTTATTGTTAGCTACCAATGCTATTAGACGTCATAGTTATACTAGTAGTAAGTGACCAAATGGTAACCAAGATATTGCTTAAAGCCATTCATAATGGAAGCAGGATAGTTTCAGATAGATAAATTGTCTATTTTAAAAGCAGTTAATCATCCCCATGGTCATCATCATAGTATTCATGATTGGCAATTTTGTCACAAGGAGAAAGTTATGCAAAAATTCAATTTAATTCAAGGTTTTTGCTCGGAAATTATAAAACGTAAATGACATAAGATCACTCTTGTTATTTATTTTTCTTTTTTAAATTAATGAAGAGTTGGCCGGCTTTTAAATTACATGATATCGTAATTATAATTCTCGTATAAGTAATTTAGAATTCCGCTTAGATTAATTTTCTTATATGTATATCACGCTATAAGTCTATATAGTACATTGTGATTATTGTATTTATTGTTTATGTGTTTATGATCAAGTTACCTGAGGAAGAACGCTTGACAGGGCGTGTGGGTCTCTGAAGATCACCTGTTAGAATTAGTCTTTTAATCAACAACCGGCAAACTACAATGCATACGTCTTAGTCTAGTCAACTAGAATAGAATATTTAATAGTCAACGTATCATTGTCAACTAATATTTAAGTGACAACTAATCAGGACAAATTATAGTAAGTTGCAATGCTTGCAAAAGTATAATATATAACTTAGGAAAAATGATGGTAAGTACTTTAAATTAAAACTGGTGTGTTATGGTGGCACTTACAGTATGTAGTTGAAGGCAAACCGTTCCAGGCAGGTATAACTCAAACAAAAACGTGTGTTTATAAGGACTAGCAGAAGACTACAAGTGGTTGTATTTAAAAACAAGAACCCTAGGAAAGCATATTATAAGTTTATAATTGCATACGTATTACCTGCAAATCAAATTGAAATTTACTTTTAGGATTTAAATTTATGTCTTCACCGGAAACAGACTTAAGTGAACCACTGGTATAATAAATTATAATGGAAAAATTATTAACTCATGCATCAGGTAATAAACTCTGACTAGTCTTAGTTTCAATTAGCACAAGATTAATTTATTTCATGTTCATGTATTACACATAACGTCTATCAAAAATGTTCTATTGTTTTGGATGAACACAGTATTAATATATCTTCAGTTTAAGAACTAAACTCAGAAAGAAAATATTTATTCTGGTGGGGCTATTTAAAATCGTCTACTCTCAAAGTGTCCATTCATTTGACATAATTTCGCTCAGAGCTAATATACGCGTAAGCAATTTAGTTGCAAACAACATGCATAAAGATAGAACCTATTCTATCTTCTATTATGTTACGTGTAGCTTATTGTTTACGACTATTTACTACACGCTTCCAAAGAGTGCTTGATTTAAAAAAATCAGCAAATATGTTTACTGGGAACCAAAGAAGTGGTAGGGCGGTGCAAGAACAAAACAGATGCATACCATCACCACCACTCTCTCGATGATGCCGCGGAGTACGCAGTGAAGAAGATCTCTTCAAGCCACATGGTCTCTTTAGGTCTCGGTATGGCATGATCTTGTAATCTAAAGTTAGAACATGGAATAACATGCATGTCAGTGAAACGTTCCAGTAATTTTACCAGCTCTTTTGTGGCAACATAATTAAATCACATCACTTAATGTACCACCACTAGATAGATGAAAAAGACGCCAATAACAAAGATTATTGCAGATAATCAACCTACATGTTTAAATTGCTACAATACTTAACAGTTATACAACGAGCTTGAGTTTTATATCAGTGATATAAAACGAAAGCGAGTTGTATAACTGTTTTAGCAGAAATTTACCGTGATTTATTAGCACAAAAATAATGAAAGTTTATATGAAAAATAGAAATTATAATTTATTTTTAGAATAATTTTGTGTACATTTCTAGTGCTTTTAAGAACGCGCGCGCCAAATGCGCACCGATCGTTGACTATCGGCTATTAGTAGATTATATCAGTGGATTAATTACTGATGTAAAACTCAAGCTCGTTGTATGAGTGTTAAATAGCAAACGCCCAGAGAACCAATCAAATTCGTCCAGTTGCAATAGAACACGGCAAATTTCTACTAACAAACAATATACCACCGACGAAGACTAATACATATTGCGATAAATCGAGCAGAACTTTAAACTTCTCCGTGATTTTAGGAATAACCTTCGCTCATCGACATAGAGAATAATAGCGGGAGTGGTGGCGAATAGTGGAGGCCGAGTGATTGAGATAAAGAAGGCAAATGTATATGTGAGAGTAAATCGGGCATCGTCGCCTTCCAAGAAAAGAGGGTTTGAACAGTGAAATGTGCTCAATTTTTTTAAACTTGCCTTATGCTTCGGCCAAGCTTCAACTGGTATTGTTCTCTACACTTTCCCACTGTACTAGGTAACGTAGCAATGATGCAGTTACTGATGCGATCATCTGTTATCTGTCTGTATTCATCATAATTTTATACAGATTTATAATAAGGCAACACATTTCGTCACAGCCATGTGAAGCCAAATGTTTTCGCCACCTCTTTTACTTATGAGCATAAGAAATAACCGGTCACAGTGAACGATCAGTAAAACAAGAATCGTTGCAGTAGTTAAAATACTTACTACAAATAAATTTATGCCAGACGGATATAGCTCGAACTCGACATTAATTTCCTATTGTCCTGTTGTCGTATTGTGTTGTCGTGTTCTCGTACTGTTTATATAATTTCTTTTTTTTTAGTCAGTATAATTCTAACAAGTACAATTGATGATAGTACAATCTAAACATATCATTTGACTTAATCATTGACCGCTGGTAAGATATAAAAACTAGCAAATCGAAAGCAAAGCGTGTCTATATTTTAAAATAATGCTGTTGCTTTAACTTTAAGTAAACGACTCTAATTTGAAATAGTGTCGGGATATCATTATGTTAACCTCAATTTAAATGAAGATGTGTTTCACTGCGTGTTGATAATGTATAAATCCGGAGAAAGTCTGTTGCCAATTTAATACAGTTCACATACCTTGTAAATTATATAAACTCGGGATCTAGGCACACTGCTCACAGCTCGCCAGCGTTGTTTGCTTGGTTCACGAGTAAGAGTCCAAATAACAACAGGAAACTAACAATCAACTTCCTGACTCAGGATTGTACGCTACACTGCGTTTATAATATCAGATGAAATACAGTAGAGGGAAAAGAAACTCGTCAACTGTGAAGTGTATGGATGGTGGAGAGTGTGAGTCCACTCTATAGGGAATACAATTCAAACAAGAACGATATAGAAGTACTAATCACTGATTCTAACGAGAATAGTATTATTATTATTATTTTTATTAATATTTAGAATAACGTGACGGTATGTATTCGCCACAGAAAAACTAGTGAACCGCAACAATGCGGAATTGGCTTTTTTATACTTCAAACGATAGTCTGGATATTTAACCGGAATTACCTCATAAGGGCCGGAAGACGTATAGCTATATTTATCAAACCGACTTGTAACGGGAAAACAAGTTAAGAATTTTAGAATGCTGCAGTTTATCCAAATGGATTTAGAATAAAGATTTAGAACAAAATTGGTAAGTTACAGAAGCAATGCAACGAGAATTGAGGTGAAGATTTCAAGCTCTGTCATTGCCTTGTGCCTCCTTCCCTCAGCCTTTCAGCCCTAGAGACATTTGTATATCTTTTCATTATGGTAAAGGGGAGAGATGTAATCTCAAGCCTGAAACATTATACGACAAACATATACCAAAAACGTATCCAGTAATCGACTCCAGTACATTCGGTACAAATTTAGTCATCACGGCAAAACCCAGGGCATGTGACCTTGATGTCATCATTGATAAACATCTCTCCATGAAGAGCCAAGTAAATGGCATTTGCAAATCTTGGTTTTTGGCGCTTTCAATACGAAAGTATCTTGACTCAGCTACATCAGAAAACTTGTTCATGCCTTCGTTACTTCCAGCCGGGATCAGTGCAATAGCTTGTTATATGACCTGCCCGAATGTGAGATAAACGGGTTACAGAGGGTGTAGAACACAGCGGCGAGAATTGTAACTAGAACGAAATATCGAGAACACATCACACCCGCTTTGGCAAGCCTCCACCGGCATCCAGCTGTAAAAGCTCGTATACAATTCAAGATCAGATGCTTATGGTTTCAAAGCCCTCAATGATATTTCCTCCCAGTATATCCATATATGTTTTAATTAAGACTCTGAACAATCTGCGGGGATTAAGATCTTCAGACATTGAGTACTCTATGTATTATAATAATACGCTAACTCGTAACCAAGTCGTCCTAAACCCCTTCTACGGAGTGCAAATTGGTATATGCGGAGTGCAATTTGGAAGATACGGACTGCAATTTGGTAGATAAGGACTGCAATTTGGTATATACGGACTGCAATTTGGTATATAAGGACTGCAATTTGGTATATAAGGACTGCAATTTGGATTATACGGAGTACAATTTTGTATATACGGAGGGCAATTTGGTATATATGGAGAGCAATTTGGTATAGAGTCGATTTCGAGTATCAAAAGCTCATTGTCATTTGCATTGTCAAAGCATGTTTGACCAATAAAATTCGAGAGTTGAGTACTGGCAACCAATCAGAGATGAAAATTGACGCGTGACTCGCTGACGCGGGCATTTTGTTCTGATCAATCTTTGACAGTGAAGCGAAATGATCTCTATCATGTCATTGTCATTTGCATTACATGATGGCGTGTACGTGAGAGAAAAAAGGTCGCCAGTAATCAACTCTCGTTAAAATTCTGGCAAATTTCATTGGTCAAAAAGCTACTTCGACAATGCAATGACAATGTGCTTTGGACAGTCAAGCGAAATCGTCTCTATAAACAACTGCATTTATATTGTAATCAGTGTAATCACTGCTCCCCAGTTTTCATTGTCTAATCATATTATTATTATTATTATTATTATTATTGTCATGCGAAGGAGAACCTTTCAAACGACTTTGTCACCATTCGTGATGCTACCTTGAAGTGCTGAAAATAGTCCAGTTTCGTATTCGCAATTGCCGTTGATTACAATGACTACAGACTCATTTGTAGTGTTAGCCTCGACTAGGTGTTAAATATTCACAAATACCTGCGAGGAGTAGAAGTCACACCTCCAACAATACACAAAATTGTAAATAGCTCGTATCTCCGTTGGTAACGTAAAAGCTCTAATAAGCCTCCCCTCTCTATTAAGCCCCCTCTCTAATAAGCGCCCGTCTCGGGCGGCTAGGTTCTGTAAGGCGCGGGCGGCGGGGGGTGGGGGGGTGGGGGGGGGGGGGGGGGGGGGGGGGTGGGGGGTGG
>JANVCJ010074958.1:0-11998 GCA_026413505.1 Epizoanthus ramosus
GGGGTCCATATCCGCTAGCGGATTTGGACCGGGGGGTCCATATCCGCGGGGGGGTCCATATCCGCTGTGACACCGGTCCAAAAGTTGCATTTTCATTTTTATACGTTTTTAAATGTCTCCAATTTGGGAAGCGTTTTCGAAAGTGTCCGTTTTCGGTAAAACGATGACCAAACGTATCGAAAACGATCCGTATTTGTACGAAATCTCTTTGGACGAGACTTAAAATGTGTGCAGTTCTGCAGTTGGTTTACGTTCATTTACCCCCCCCCCTCCCCCAGTCCTTCTGCACCTAAGCTACTGTAGAACAATTTAGGCGTGACCACTGACTACGTGAGTACTGTGTTACTGAATGACAACTAACTCAGTAATTCAAAGTGTACATGGCCACGAAACTGTTGAAATCATTATATACATAAATAAATAAATGGTAGTCCTTATATAGCGCATTCCAAGTAGCGTCTCGATGCCCTTTACAACGTTATATATACGGCGCCCGTGGATACCAGTTACAGTAGATACAGGAACACTGGGATCACAACCCTACTCTTGTCGACAAGTGTGTTGGTTCATTTATAAGTCCTCTGATAGAACGTGGTTCAGACCAACTGCTTAACGTCCCTGTCCACGGACAGAGTGGCGAAAGAAGGTCGCACAAATTCTGGATGGAGTCGAAGATCTTACCGACAGCGGACTGTTGTTCTGTGGAAGATGAGTTTTGTTTTCCTGAGGGAACTAATGTTACGCGAGGCCGAAGGCCGAGGAGTCATTCTCCCGAGGGTAAACAGAAGCTAACAAAATTATCCTCTTCCACAGAGAAACCAGTCAACAATGGTTTTGTTATATCGCAATCAAAAATAACGCTAATTTGGAGCGAAAAGTTTCCAGCCATGGAACATGAGTATTTGTTTTCGGAAACAAATAATATCGATTAGCTTGTTTAACCAATCACAACGCGCGTACTATTTGAATAATATAACAATACATTTGCCTCCTGAGCGCAGTGCAGTAGCTTATTCAATGTTACCACCAAGTTTCGCATCCAAACTGCAACTGAACCAGTGATCTTTTTCATCTATGTACTCCCAACGCAGCGAAACTGAGAAAGAAAAGTCAGCACAAAACGCTGTGAAATTGTAGAGAGCGTGCAAGGATTTGCATGCGAACGAGGCTTGTTGGTGAAATGGCTCGAGAGATCGTGACATCATTCTGGCCTGTTGCCAGGGTTACGAATACTCATTATCACTTTCGGTTCCGGCGACATAACGAAAAGTCCTACATGTAACCCTAGAACTGACCAGCTGTAACCCTTAATTCTATTCTAACCACAAAAGTAATTACAACGTAGCTATTACAACCCTTACGCTAAACCCAACGCTGAGGCTAAACCAAAATAATCCTAAGGCCTTAAACTTAATTCTACTAATGAAATCTGTCTATAAACTACAAAATAGCTGCTTTGTTCGGCTCAAAATTTTCTGAGTATTTACGGCTAACAAGCGTAGGGCACAGTGACGGAAAAAACACAACGGCAGCTTTAGTTTTCATTATATATTTTTCTTTAACTGGCAACAGTACACAACTGAAGCTGTAAGCTGTTGTACAAAAATTGTGAAAAGGTCTTGTCGAATTATTGTAAAGCCACTCAGAAATATTTACGAAAATGATCAAAATATCACCTCTCCTAAAGTACAAGGTTCACTTTCTTTTTGTATTTTCTGCTTTGGATCAAAGGCAGTTTATAACCAAAATTCTGAGCGTAACTGTCTATATATGTCCTTATTAGGTTTCGGCACTGTCCGGCGAGCGAAGCGAAGGTCGAGAGCGGTGATCGAGTCGTCTTCTTTCTTGCCACCTGGCCTTCAGTTTCTTTGTTTCTTACTCGTCCAAATTTGCATGGGGCAGAAATAAACACCGAGGTTCAGCTGTTTTGCAAACTACTGACACTACAAAGCTAAATTAGCTTTGTTTTCAAGCATGCACTCAAGTAATCGCAGTGCACTTCCTTTGAAATGCACGCGTTTCTATTGTAACTAAGTGGTTCTGAAATATTACACATTTGCGGCGCCAATCAAACTTAAATATGTCTGAAAGCATTCACTCGAGATCCGGATCTGAACGTACAGCTAATACAGCCATTTGTGATGATTCAGTTTTGCCCCCCCCCCGGACAACTAGGGACTGGAACGTTCTCCCACACGAAGCTGTGGAAATTGCAGATGACGCTAACTTCCGCAATTATATGCTATATATCACTGGAACTTTGATCAACCTGTGCGCTGACTGAGATGCAGTTATATTGTAATATTTACTAGGTAGCATCAATAAATAAGTGAAGTGAAGTACGTGAAGGCGCTCGAGCTAGCCTTTGGCATTTGGTTTTCATAAATCAATTATTCCACCCCATACATTGGATAACCAATAGGATGCTAAGCTCATCATCTATGGCTGTCGATCATTTCAGATGCAACGAACGTTCAGTTCCTCAAAGTTGGGCACATGTCTGCCATCGTGACGTCATACTCGAAGCACTGTCCAAACAAGGTCCACCCATTAGACAACTCACTGCAGCATTTTGATATAAGGTTTGTTATTGACTGTTACCTTTCATGTGAAAAGTCTACAAGACGTTTGCTGTGGTTTCTGCTAACCTGAACGAATCAATAGTAATGAAAATTCTCAGGCTCTTCGCTCTACCTGGACTTTTCTGCTTTGCAAGTTGCACGAGTGACATTTCAAGAACTCGCAATAACGGAGCTCTGTTGAACAGGAAGGAAGGTTTGGCAGTTTGATCTTAATTGCTTATTTTCAGTTGTTGGAGATACTTGATCATACTAGCAACTGTAAGTAATCGCTGGTACAAAACATAGAAATTGTACCATATATGGCTATATATAAGGGTGTAGAATGCGCTAAGCAAGAAACAAGGCAGAAATTGTAGAAGGCTGACTGCAGAATGTGCTGTTCTCCATATTAGAATGATATAAAATACAGGAAAGGTTTTGATAAAAATTGGTTTTATAAACAAATATTTTCGTTCCTCGTGAGCATCATCAGCTAAACCAAATTTTTATCAAAACCTTTAATTCGTGGTTTAAAAATATTTTAAAGATAGAATTATTATATTACACCAATAATTGTAACAAACTTTTTTTACCGCAAAACAAAGTAAGAGATCTCGACTTATTAATAATTTCTCAACACAGAGGTACTGAAAAGGTATAGCATTACCATTCAAATGAAAGTTCTTGACAAATGAGTATTAATAATACATAAAAAGTAATAAATCCGTTTTAAAATATTAAAAAAGTTACGGCTTGCTGGTAGATTCAGAATATATTTGATAAATGATTTCAATATATGCTCGGCTACACTTGACGTTATTAAAAAGCTAACGACAGTGTTTGCACTGGAAAGAAGAGAAGCGACGTGAGATAGTGAAGTTTACTTTTCTGTAATTGATGGAGCTTATCTGTCCGCTGTTCATTTTAGGGTTTTGTTTTCAAACTTATTAATCTTATTAATTATAGAAATAAGAACAATTTAAAAAGAATTTGAGGCTGAAATGCTCAAATTATTAAGAATAATAAAAACGCCCTAGCCAAAACTGATATCATGTTACTATGAAACAAAAAGCGTGTGGGTTACAAGAACGCCATCAACAGACAACTGGTTACTTAGTTATCGTCTTGTCAGTACAAGGCATCCTCAATTCCGCTATCTTAATATGATACGGAGAATGTATAGGCGACGCAAAAGGCACTTCTGGGGGGGAGGGGGGGTGCTAACGTATTCAACACCATTCGAACACCTTTACTAAATCTCTGGAAACGTATTTGCAAGCTCCTAGTGAAGCCCATCCCCGTCGGACCCTCCCACGGGCTTCAGATGTCACTAATCGGGGCGTCGCCATTGAAACAGAAAGTGAGAATAGTTGAGCGTTATTCACCTGTACTTATTATATGACAAGGAGATAACGACTCGACTTATTTGCGCATCAAACCGTCGATCTCAGGAATGACAATCGTATGAGCTGAGCAATCATCAAGTAATCTCTATTTCATCGATAAACAACTCGAAGCGTTCTGGTCTCTTTGCTTACTACATTCATAATTAATCAACGTCTGGATTATGTGTTTAGTAAAACCTGACCGGTTGTGTGAATGTCGGGGGGGGGATTTAAAGGGTTTTAACTTTTAAACAACTCACTAGACAATCTGTTCAAGTTTTAGGAATTTTTATCTTTCCGGAAAAAACAGTGATATCGACAACTTTTGATTATAGGGCAATATATTGCCATGGTAACCACATTCTTAATCATGATAGCAGGTTTTGTTTACTTTGAGTATTTGTTGATTGTATTTAGTTTACTTTTATATCCTCAAATTCACAAATTTGTTATTTCTTGATCTGTAATTTGCAACACTTTAAAGAAACCCGATTCGTTAAAATGATTAATGGTTGTTTCAAAACTTTTGGGGTAAGAGATGTCATCGTGTTCCTTACTTTTGCTGTATAAGCTGAAACAGCAGCCGCCATCTTGGAATTTGTCAGTGCTCTTCCTTTGCATTATCCCGCGCATGCGTAGTAAACCGATGGAGAATCAAGTCGCCCCAGTCCACCTATCAGTTCAAGGGAAGCTCCATCTGAGAATGTATCTCTGTACCACCAGGATATGCTCTTTCCGATCACGTGATCATCAAAAAGAAAGTGTGGTCACCCGTGGAGTGTGGATTGATCTGCATGGGTACACAAGCCTGCAAATCAACCAATTTAAGGGCAGCGGAAGGCCCGCCATACGCATGCGTACTCAACGATGCTACTAAGGCGTCAGAACCAGCAGATTTTTCACCAAGAGCTGGTTACGAGTATTATGACTTGGCTATCATCCCAAAGGTAAAGTGAAATTATCAGACATTCTGATTCTGATTGGCTGATTCATATCACGTGATTAGACAGTATCTCGCAATAACCACCCAAACCGCAGGTAAAAAAAGCAAAATGTACTTCACATATTTAAAAGAATGCGGTCATGCATTAATCAAATTGTATTAACCAATCAGAGTGCGCGAAAGGCACCATTCGCTGGTTTGGCAGATTCTAATAAAATACAGCTCCCGATATGCACTGCAGGCATATTAGCCTGACAGCGGTATAGTTGCATTAAAGACAGGATAATTTTTCTATCTAACTTCGGTACCAAGAGTACTTCATGACTGAACATGACTCGTTTCCTTTCCTTGTACAGCTTTAAGAAAATGTTACGCCGAAGAAAACTTTCGAAGAAAACGGTCACGTTATGCAGTCGTTGCGTTCCCCCAGATATTCAATTAACAGTCGGTAATAACGCCATTTCCAATTCACAGGAGTTTGTAGGAGCTTGTAAAACCGTTCCTTGCAAGAACGGGGGAACGTGCCGAGAGACTGGTGACGGGAGAGACTACTCTTGCGCATGCGCCACGCACTACAGTGGAAAGAGCTGCGAGAAAGGTATCAACAGTTCACCACTGGGTGTTGAAGAAATGTAGAACTGCATGCGTTTGCTGTTATATGCGGTAAATAGAGATGCAAAACGTTACACAAGTAGGTGCGAGTGCGAGTGCAAAGGCGAGTGAAAGAGTGTGCAAATGAGTGAGTGAGTGAGTGAGTGAGTGAATCAGTCAGTCAGTCAGTCAGTCAGTCAGTCATCGTTTGTGGATAAGTGAATGTATGTGTGTATGGGTTAGGGTAGGGTGTGTGGTTATATATATATGTAAGATCAACTCTGTTTGTCTGTGGGTGTGTGCGTGTGCGTGTGCGTGTGCGTGTGTGCGTGTGTGTGTGAATGAATGTGCATGTGAGTGCGCAGTCAATTGTAATATATGTAATAGTATTTAGTGTCTGTCTATATATTCACGATCACTCTTCTGCCATTTCTCGTTTCCAGTCAATGGCTACTGGTCCCCCTGGTCCAAGTGGACAACGTGTTCAAGAATCTGCAGCGGAGGCAACCGTGCTCGCTCACGCGCGTGTACTGACCCCGCCCCAAGCAATGGAGGGCGCGACTGCCAGGGTGACTTCTTACAGTCCTCCAACTGCAATATGCATCGGTGCCGATGTATGTATGGTTGTATAAACAATATTTATATAGAAGCATATTGAGAGAGCGTTAGGATATAAAACAAAAATAACTCGACATATTCAAACGTTATATTCTTTTGTGTACATAGCTGGACTGGACTCTCTGTTTAAATCGCTTGTAAATAAATAGAATAAATAAAAAATAAAAAGAGCCGCTGGACGCTCGTGGGCGTCTGCCGCATATCTGAAGGTAATCAATCAGTGGAAAAGATTCGAACACTACCTTCGCTGAAATGTGAGACCTCCGATAGACACTCGAGAAATTCGACAGACAACTTTAGGGTTTCCTGGTTGAATGTGGACAGAGAGCAGTACGTACCTGTCACGCCACACTAAAATAATACTAAAACAATACTGATTCAATGGTGATTTCCCTTAGGGAATTTTCAGCGCCATGTTATACATTCATAAACAATAATGAAATCAAATATAAATGGGTTAAAACCACAGTCAATGGCCACGAAACCGTAACTCTAAACACTATCTGGTAAGGAGGCTATTTAGACCAGCGTGGCCTGTGGACAGGGGACTCGAACGCGAGACCTTCGGGTTGCGAGTCAGCACTTTAAACCGTTCGGCCACGCTGCCTCTCTCATACTCGGATATGGCCATTTGGTTTGCTGGGGTATACTGACGTTTCAGAGTTTATCGAGCTCTATCGGGTGTTTACCCGTCTCGCAATATTTCGATATTGTCAAATTACACTCACAGTTTAGTGTTGTACTATTTCAGTTTGTAGTGAGCTATACCGAGCTGGTTTCCGGAAAGATGGAGTTTACACCGTGCGTGATCCTAAGAATACAGCCGCCAACTATAACTACAAGGTGTTTTGTGACCAGACACGTGACTCGGGAGGATGGACCGTCATTCAGGTAAACCTGAAGTTGTTTTTTCAGCAAGCAGAAGCTATAAAGAAAGTCTACACAACATAGCACAAAGGAATCTTGTGATTCATAGAGACACATCGGCAAAAATTATTTGTGTTGGCGTAGTTGCATAACATGGCGGTAATCATTTTAGTTATCAGGGACTGGTAGAGCAAGAAAATTGCGTTTATCTAGAACATGCAGACAATGTAAGATCATACAAAATTGTCCGCCCAAAATGCCGCCGAATTAATATCAGGCCAGTGTACGTGTTCTTCAATGTCAAATAGTTATTTTTCGCTCCCTATTTGTTGTATTTTATACATGACCAGTTTCATTCCTAGGTCTCTTGTTGGGGCCGAAGAAGACGCAAAAACGATGGCGCTGAGATAGCGGAGATGAATTCTGCTGTGCTTTCATGAGAAATGAAGAGTATTAACTTTGGTAAAACGGGAGGCTGGGAACGAGGAATTTCAGACGCCAATCACTTTTTTTTCCTCTTACTGTGTAACTTAACTATTTTCTATTTCAGAGAAGAGTGGATCGATCGGTCAATTTTAGCCGAGAGTGGAATGAGTACAAAAATGGTTTTGGTAACTTGACTGGGGACTTCTGGCTGGGGTTGGAGTATATTTACAAGCAAGCTTCACAGTACAGCACTCTCAGAATCAACCTGGAAGGATTTGATGGAGCGAGGGTCCATGCCGAGTATACTTTCTTCGCAGTGTCTCCCGAAATCTCGCTTTATGGACTCAGCATTGGGTCATACTCAGGTAAGGAGGACATAAGTGGGGACATACTCGGGTAGGGACATCCTCAGGTAAGGGCGACATAAGTGGGGACATACTCGGGTAAGGGCGACATAAGTGGGGACATACTCGGGTAGGGACATCCTTAGGTAAGGGCGACATAAGTGGAGATATACGAAAATAAAAACTAAATGTCAGACCAGTTAATTCAAACAATTATTCAAACACAAGCGAAGCCATGAACGAATTTGCTGCTACATTTCATTGTCCATACGATCGTACGAATCATATATAACATAAAGTTGGTGGATTTGAACCTTTACCAACAAAATATATCACCGAGTTCTTGCTTATTACATTGAAGAAACTAGTGACGTAATAGTGAAATAGGCCAATTGCATCTGTGTACTGTGGTTGTGTAATGTGTCTATGTCTATGCCTGTGCCTGTGTCTGTGTCTCTGTCCGTATCCGTATCCGTATCAGTAACAGTGACAACGACAGTGACAAACACAGCGAATCCGTCTAGTGTTCTATAGTGTTCACCTTATCGTTCGCATTATGCGTAACCGTGTCCACGCGCGTGAGTGTAATTTTATACTTCGATTATCATAAATCTGCCGATGAAGGTATGCTGATGCAGTGTTCTTCTAAATAACAAGCAAGATACAAAAACAATCTGGTTCCCAAAGCCCGCGTTCTTTTAGGCCTGCGGCGAAGAACGAAGGGCTCTGGAATAAAGCACGAGCCAGTCCGCGATCTGCGCGGACTGCCACAAGGAATATCGATTGTCTGTGGGCCGCTATAGCGGCGGTTTGCGCATGCGCCGGCTCGTACTTTATCCCAGAGCCCTTCGTTCCTCACCGCGGGCTTAAAAGAACAGGGGCTCTGGGAACGAGATTGGATACAAAAGCAGCCTCTCTGGCGCATGCGTACTAAACAAATTAACCCAATTCCTAACATTACCAGGCACAGCAGGCGACTCGCTGACCAATCAACGCGGAATGTCATTCAGTACAATGGACCGCGACAACGACAGGTCACCAAACACCAGCTGTGCAAAGATCGGTGGGGGCGGGTGGTGGTTCTACGACTGTTACTATGGAAACCTTAATGGGGAGGAGCCAAGTGTCCGCGATCCTAGTCACCGTCCTGGAATTGCATGGGGTGCTGTGAAAGGCAGGCTCGGCTTTTACAAAACGTCCGAGATGAAGATGAGGCCAAACTGGCACAAGCCGTGACACGTGACTCGAGCATGACGTGTAATACATGTATGACGCGCGACCCGTGCACGATGCGTGACTCATGCATGACTCGTTGGATAAAACGTGAATTCTATCATGAAAAAAGAAATTGAACAAGTTGTTACATAAAATAATAATAATAATAATAACAATAATAATAATAATAATAATAATGTAATGATTTATATAGCGCTTAAATTATAAGATATTCCAAAACAAACACGACTCTAACCTGTCACATTTTCGTAGCCTTCTCCGGAGGCACCTCAGATAGTAATTTTAAGGCAATTCCAGCAACTAATTAGAGCAGTAACACCGAACGCCCGAAATGTCGGACTTCCAAACATGATCTTCAAGTTTTCTCTGCAGGTCTGGTCGGCCTGTGCAGCCAGTTCTCGAATAGAATGCATTGGATTCCGTTCTAGCCAGACTGAGCCTGATATAACGGAATATATCTCGCTCGTTCGCAGGCGCGAGATTGAAAAACTTGTACGTGTTGTGATCTTTTCCGCAAGGAAGGCAAGAGGTAGAAGCAGAAGAAGATAAACTAAGGTATTAATTCTTTGTTTGTACTTTCATTTTATTCCTATTCAAAAAAGTTTCTTAATTATTCCTAATTCCCAATGTCAAAAGCTCTGTTATTCACTCCTTTGCTCGTAGTTATTCCAGAGAGAGAAGAGATTAAGAAAGTGAAGGAAGAAAAGGAACGGGGAAACTGCAGACCACTTATTGGGGAGCAAGTATTCCCCTCTTTCTTGATTTTGAACAGAACAATTTGGCTATTATTTCTAGCTCTTTCTATTAATAAAGGATAGCGTCTTGGTTGGTTTGTGCGCATTCTTCATTTCAAATTGAGAGAACTTTAGTCGCTCATTAAATATTAATTATATAATATTAAACAGAGAGTATGAAAACAACAATCGAAAAACAGGGGCTTAGTCAGAACAACGAAGCAGGTAAAGCCAAGGTGTAGGAAATGAACAAATATGTTTTGCATCGACGCTCAGCGTGTGAACATTTAATAATCGTGATTTTATTTATCATATTTTATATAAGTGGAATTAACATCCATAAGTTACATATGGCATTATGTATTATTTTCAGCAGCTTCCTTCACTATCGCTATAATAACGTTTATATCACCAGCATACCACTCTTTACCCCCGGTTATTTCGGGTCCAAGCGGGAACTTCTTGGCTACTTTAGTGTGCGCTTCATGTTCTGCTCCAAGCACATCCCTAACTCCTATTTGGAATAACACCTGTAAAGCGCGGGGATTTCCTGTCTGCATGTCTTTAGCCCGCTTATTTGCATCAATATCGGTTCTGCCGATTTTGTAGAACTGTTTCTCATTAACAATTGTTCCCAGTTTTTGTTCGCCAAGCACGTATATAATGCCCGATGTCACTTTCTGATTGGAGTACATTCTCGGCTGTATTACGTTGCCTACATAGAACGAGGAACAAAATGGAAATAAGAAATAATTCAGTCTTGCTCGCATATCTGTTCTTATCAGACAGTAACAAATTTCCGCAACGGCAAGAATGTTCAACAAACTCCACAACCCCCAACTTTTAACACGATATAAAAACAATTGAAATTCAACGGCAGTAATTGGAAAACGAACACCGACAACTATGTGGGTTGCCATGGCAACAGTTTGTAAACACTAGTAACCAAACTTCGTGATCACAAACGTATTGCCATGACAATCGCTCACTCGAAATTGGTTTCTTGATTTCATGCTAATAACTGTGGCTCTACTCGGTTTACACATGTCTTACCGCTGCCCTCCTTGTCATGTGAACGAGACTTCCCGTCAGGGGGAGGGTGGAGTGTGGCCACGAGAGCCAGGCATGCGAGCAACACGACGATACGATGAATCATCTTTGAAAAGACTTGTTGATGAACCTGCAGATGAAATGATTCCGTAAAGGGTTTTGTTGCAGTTTCCAAGAACTTTTTCAACTATTACGAAGCACTTGGAAAATGTGGTAGAAAATCTTATCGAACGTTAAATTGAAATAAAAAGGAAATCACTGAAGAGCAATAATGCAAAATAAAGCGAAGAAAAACTCAGGGACCAAGCCAAACCTTTCGATCATCTTTTTTCAATGGAATTCATGACGATTTTAAAAAGCTCTTATTTCTTTAATATAAATTGGCTCAGTCAAGACTTGCAACAAAGCCAGCGAAATGAAATAACGAAATATCTATTACCTTGTATGTAAAATTGAACCTATACCTTGCAATGAGATTGGTACTTGGTATGTCAACTCTGTCACATCCAATATGAGAGTGAAACAGACAAAAGATAATCGCTTCTTTTGCGGATTTTCTCAGTCATATTACTTATGGTATGAGATCACCATCACAGGTGGTCGCCAATGACATGTGGATACAAGGAACATTGTCCGATTACAGTGCAACCTACAAATTTCGAGGGATTTTTGTCGTTGGTCGACTAGTTTTACCTGAATAACACCAGCTACATTGTTAATTATATATTCATGAGATCACTGACAAAAACGCGTTCACCCACTGATAATAAACTACTGTGCCTAACAGACTCGTCGCCAGTACAACACGAAAAGCTTGAGGGGACTCAATATATAACATAAATTTCTAAACAAGCACAAACAGCACCATCGAAAGCCTATAATGGAGAAATTATAAACTGCGAAACAAAAATCCGCCCCCCTCCCCTCAGGCGAAAAGTGTCTTGCACTATCGAGTTGCACGTTCGGGGTTTTCCTCGGTGTTTTCACGCATCTACGAACACATATCAGTTCTCCACGAGTATGCTGGTTGCCTGCAGGGTAATTGTAAGTTTACAAAACAGGTGAATCAATATATAAATGATTGGACTGATCAACTAAAAGTTGATATGTTATGTTTTTCGCCGTGAGCGTGAAAGATCTCAGCTGACGTTTCGAGCGTTAGCCCTTCGTCAGAGCAAAAGGCAGCTCTGACGAAGGGCTAACTCAGGCAGCTCAGACAGCTCTGACGAAGGGCTAACGCTCG